>BJKQ01000018.1:265000-517136 GCA_006538405.1 Hansfordia pulvinata
CACCTTCCATCTGGACTCAATGTTCTTGAGATTGTGTACTGTAAGTTGTACTTCCTCCACCCAACCCGCACGCGGAGATGGCCCAGCGTGACTCGGGAGACCGCGTCTTCCTCCTACGAACCAGATTTCTCGACCAGCAGACGAGACCCGACGGGGGTGCTCTGAACTCGGTAGCCGGTATTTTTCCCCGTCGCGGAGAAATCCGACTCCAGGAGCTTCTCCGGCCGCCCTTTCTAATTTAGGTAGGTACTTAACCTAGCAGTGAGATTTCCCACACCCCATCACCGCCGCGTTCTTTCACGTCCCCACCCCCGGCCTTACTTGGTAGATATATCCAATCCACGCGTCTGGTTCACGAGAGAAGTAGTTGTGCCCGACAGATGGGTATAAAGGCAGATGGATTCATTCGTCATCCGAGGCAACACTCGCACAGTCATACAGTTCACCATTCGTGTTACACACGTCCTTTAACAAAAAGCACAGCACGGCATTCACAGTTGAACGAGAAGAGTAGAGAAATAAACCATGTATCAGATTCCATGATGCAGCTGGGAGCGTAGCACAACGCTGCTCGTTGGGATGACCAGGTTCCCCCAAGGTAGGTAATGTATTTCACTTGCGTAGTACCGAGGGGGCAGCCAACACTCGCCCCGACAACACTAAGGGAGAGAGAGAGAGAGAGAGAGAGAGAGAGAGAGAGAGAGAGAGAGAGAGCCTCGGGTTTGTTTATGCGGCCGTCTTGATGTGCATGTCCTCGTGGACGCGCTCGGCATGGGCGGCCTCGCCCTCGACCTTGTCGTCGTCGGGGCCCGGGGCGCCGAACGCGTTGCGCTCCATGTCGGCGCCGACGTCGCCGACCAAGCGGCCGGACTTGTCGAAGTGGCGGGGCTCGTCGCGGGCTACGCGGACGACGTCGAGGGGGCCCTTGGACTTTGCAAAGATGACGTCCATCTCCTCGAGGGAGCGGTAGGCGGTCTCGGGGTAGAGGAAGTAGATGACGGGGACGGTGGCGGCGTTGAAGGCGGCGAAGACGACGTAGGTGCCGTAGCCGATGGACTCGAACATGATGGGGACGACCATGACGACCATGAAGGCGACGAGCCAGTTGGCGGAGACGGCGAGGGCGTTGGCCTGGACGCGGACGGACAGGGGCACGATCTCGGCCGGGTAGACCCAGGAGCAGGGGGACCAGGTGGCGGCGAAGAAGAACTGGTAGACGAAGATGAAGACGGCGGCGACGATGCCCGTGGCCGAGCCGCGGTCGAGGCCGATCATGGCGCCCATGACGGCCATGGAGACCATCATGCCCAGCGAGCCGCCCATGAGCAGCTTGCGGCGCCCCCCGCGCTCGATGGTGAAGAGGGCCGGGATGGCCGACAGGAAGTACGCGGTGGCGGTGCAGCCGGCCAGCAGGCGCGAGACGAACGGCGACAGGCCGATGCTCTGCTGGTAGATGGTCGTCGAGTAGTACGTGATGACGTTGATGCCCGTCAGCTGCTGGCACACCTGGATCCAGTACGCCAGCGACGCCCGGTGGAAGTTGCGCGTCGGCCCCATGGTGAAGATGTCGCGGAACCTCCCGCCCTCTCCTCCTGCTCCTTCTCCGGTGCCGGTACCCCCCGTGCTCGAGGCCACGGCGACGCCGCGCATGGCCTGCATCTGGCTGCTGACCAGCGGGTCGTCCGGGCCACGTCGTTGAGGGCCTCGAGGACCTCCATGGCCTCGTGCTCGCGGCCGCGCAGGACGAGCCAGCGCGGCGACTCGGGCAGGAAGAAGATGGCGCAGATGATGAAGACCTCGAAGACGACCTGCAGGGAGATGGGGAAGCGCCAGGCGACGGAGCTGGGCTCGGCGAAGGACATGCCAAAGTTGACCCAGTACGCGACCATGACGCCGCCGAGGTTGAGCCCCATGTCGAAGGCGATGGTCAGCCCGCGGCGGTTCGGCCGCGAGCACTCGGCCTGCCACACGGGCACCGTCGCCGTCACGAAGCCGTTGCCCACGCCGCACACCAGCCGCCCGACGATGAACTGCGGCAGGCCGTACGCCGCGAACTGCAGCACCGCGCCGACCAGCATGACGGCGCACCCCACCGCGATGGAGCGCCGGCGGCCCAGCGCGTGGCCCGCCCGGATGAGGGCGACGTTGCCGAGGAACGAGCCCAGGCTGAAGCACGACACCACGATGCCCTGCATCACCGACTGCTGGTGCCGCTCCCACGCCGCCAGCCCCGCGTTGCACGCGTCCGTCGTGCAGATCTCGGGGAACACCGCCGTGAACGACGGCAGCGACAGCAGCCCGCCCGTCACGCCCTGGTCGTAGCCGAACAGCCTATCTCACAAGCCACCCCCGCGAGCACGTGTCAGTTTTGATTTGGATACTTGCACATGTATGAAGATGGTCGAGAATGGAAGGTTTGATCAAAACTTACAGCATGTCGACGCCCGCCACCGTGGCCACGGCAATGTCGAGCTTGGTGCCCCGCAGGCCGAGAAAGGGCTTCTTGAGATTCATCGCGGCTGCTGGGAGAGGAGGGGAGGGGACTCTTGACTAAGTTGTGGGGATAAAAGGGTTTCGTGTGGGTTTGGGGGTTAACAGAGAAAAAAGAAGACAGTTCAGTCAGAGACTAGACTAAGGTAGTGGAGATAGTATAACAGTGCGCCGACGAGCCTCAGTAGCAGCAACACCAAGCCGAGAGCTGCGTGGTGGACGACCAACAACAGCAGACCCCGGGTCCTGACGACCAACTTATAATAGCGTCCGGCTGCATTCTCCAGCCGCGGACAAATGCTCTGCTGCCCGGCGCCTAGTGCGGACGAGACGACGTCCTGATTTCCCACAGATCGCAAGAGGAATCCTCTTGGTAGGGGCGGCCCCGGTCATGTCGCGAGTAATGATGCCAAAGCTCCCCCCCCCCACACGTACCCCGGACCCGCCTGATCTGGGGAAACCCCTGACAGCTGGGGTTAATTGGTGCCCACGCGCGGGGATAGCGGAGAGTCGAGTCGATAGGACGCACACGGGGAGGGGGAGGAACGGCAGGCAAGCAAGCAGGCTACCAGCCGACAGGGAACGCGGCTGAGTTGGTCATCTCACACATGCGGATATACGAGTGTGCGTGGTGGAGGAGGAGCCCAGGCCCGTCAGGTCCCACGGTCCCCGTCGCCCCACGTGGGGCAGCATGGATCATGATCATGTGCTTGGGCCTCATCGCGGGTCCGCAGCTTCAACTCGAGTACTCGCAGCATGTAATAAGGTACCTAACCTAACATACCTGAAGTAGACAGATGGATGGATCCCAGCTAGGTAACTTAGCGCCTTGGTTCTTTGTCCGGGCTGCGGCGAATTGAAACTGATGTCGCGTCCCGGCAGCACCCGGCGCGGCGCCATCGTGAGCATGGCAAGCCAAAGCACGAGCCGAGCAACAAAACAAGACCACGAGATGGACCGTCGTCCACAGAGTTCCGCCAGGCCGTGCGCCGGCCGGCCAGTCTGGCCCGGCTTGCAACGCACGAAACACGCTGGCACTGGGGATCTGGACCGCGACGGGTGTTAGTTGTTGTTGCCGAAGAACCAGGTGCGCGGAGTCGAGTCCTCCCTCGTATGGGAGAAAGATGATGGAACCGGTCCGGGGCTCTCTGTTGTCTGTCTATGTGTCGATATGACGTCTGTTATGCCGAAGAATGTCTATCTCGGCGCAGACCGCGCGACACACCCAACGGTCCAAATGTCAGAGTGGGAGAGTGGTTATTCCGTCAGCCTCGAACCATCGATGCAAGCTGATGCCTTCGGGCGCGCAGGTTCGAATCCTGTCTCTGACGACGGTTATCTTTTTTTTATCCGTCTTGATACTCCGAGGATCGAAGTCTTTTCCTTCGGCTTGCGATTTTCTTGGCGGCCTCCGCCCCTCTCCGCCAAGTCAGGGAAGCATCTCAGCATAAAAGGGACCTAGTTGTGGGTTGAAGCGAGAGTTACTATAGCCTAACAATGAAGGTGGAAAAGAGGACGAGCGTAATAAAAGTCAGATCCAATGGATCTCTCTCCTATCTCATGTACCGCCGGGTAAGCTGGGAAATCGCCCCTTGCAGAAGCCCTACACACACAGCACAGTACAACGCAGCACACAGCCGTAAATATCCAAGAGCCCCCTGACCGAAACCGCCCTTCCCGCCGTCTCACAGCGACTCTTCAAACTCCCAGTCGCCGGCCAGCTGCTCCACCAGCCGCCGGCGCGCCTCCGGCCCCAGGGGCCCCAGGGGTAGGCGGCATTCGCCGCCGAGCCGGAGCCCGGGGGGGGAAACCCCCGCCGCCGACGCGAAGTGGTCGAGCAGGAACTTGGCGCCCTGGATCCCGCTGGCGCAGACGAGCGCGTCGGCCCGGGCCACCCGCGCCTGCAGCGTCCGGGCCTCGGCCAGGCTGCCCGGGTCCCCGGCGTGCAGTCCGGCCGCCGCCCGGTCGTACAGCCGCCGCAGCGTCTTGGGGAACACCCCGCCCGAGCTCGCGATGCAGCCCGCGTGCCCGCCCGCCAGCGCCGGCAGCAGGTAGTCTGCCAGGCCGCAGAGGGTCTGGGGCGCCGTTCGGTCAGTGGTCGAGAAAGAATTCGAGGGGAACGAGCTACCAGTCGGGGAGACAGAAGAAAAAAGGCCGGGGGGAGGATGGCGATGGTAACTTACCAGGAACTGGCCCGATACAGTGGCGGCGCTGAGCGATGCGCCCTTCCTCTGCTGGTACTCTTCCGACTGCGTGTACGCCGCAATCCGCACGCCTGTGAGAGCAAACCAAATTTAGTATCTGCCGCGAAGCTGGATAACATGGACTGCTACAGGCAAGTTTGTGCGAACAAAGTAAGAAAGAGACTGGGACTGAACTGACCCTTGCCGATCGACGCGCAGGTGAGCTTGACCCCGAAGCAGTTGGGGTGCTCGGCGAGGCTGCTGACGTCGTCCGAGTCGAGGTCGATGCCGCCCGACGCCCCCGGGAAGTTGTACACCATGACGGGGATCGGCGAGCGGTCCATGACCCTGGTGAAGAAGGCCCGGATGGCCTCCTTGTCGCTCTTCATCGAGTAGGAGAAGTATCCTGTTTTTTTTTTTCCGTGTTGGTGTCAGCAAGTACCTATACCCACCTAACCTCAGGTACGGTATGTGTCTGTATGAGGGGCATCGGCTGGCCGAGGACGACTTGCACCTTGCATACTACTTACCTGGCGTGATCACAATGGCGTGGCTGGCGCCCGCCTCGGCTGCGTCTTTGGTGAGCTCGATCGTCGTCTGCAGCGATCCGCCTGGCATCAAAATCAGCATATCAGATCTCTACTGCCCGAGGAACCTCTCCCCAAATGCACGTGCACAGCTTGGCTTACCGCCAGTCCCGGCCATCAGGGGAAAGTGTCTGAACCCATTGTCGTCCAGTGCTGCTCGGGCGGTGGCCACCACGGCCCGCCTCTCTTCTCGGCTCAAGTGCGATGCTATAAAAAGGTGGTTAGAGTTGTCGGCCGAACAAAGCCCCCCACGAGGAGAGAAAGAGAAAGACAGGAAAACAAGCGGGCTCGCTGACCTTCGCCCGTGGAGCCCAAGACTACAATTTGCACGTTGGCAGCCGCGTTCCGCTTGACGTTGGCGGCGAGGCTCGCGTGATCGACCTCGTCGCCCCCGGGGAGGAAAGGGGTGCTCAACGGGGCGGCAGGCCCGTTTGGCCAGAGTTCGCGTCGGAGGGGCATATTGAAAGTAACAAAACGAGGGGGGGGCTCAGACTAGGGGGGGGGGGGGGGGGGCACGCGAGCAATTCTGGTCCGGGGGAGACAAGGGGGGGGAGGGTTCTCGTTGCGATGACGACTTGCCGCTCACATTAGCCACACTCGCCCAAGATGAGACTAACTACCAAACATCATGCACACCAAAAACGTATTATACGCACGTCTGCCAAGGGGGGAGAGGATTCTTCGGAAAGGGGTTCCGAGGACCTGGCGCGGCGTGTGCCCATTTCTCCGCGAGTGCCTGCCCTGCAGATCCAGGGGAAATGGAAATTTCCGCGCGCGCGGAAAAAAACCCAAGAAGCAGCACCGCGATCTCCACCTCCCCCGGAACAGGCAGACCGGCCGCCACGGTTACCTACCGTAAGGTAGGTACATCGTAGGTAGGGATTGCAAGCGCTGGGCCACCCGGTCGGTCCCATCCATAGGCTGACGCTGACGCTATTCCCGAAGGCCGCGGCTTCGTCTCGGCAAGCCCGATGGGAATGGGGGGAGATGGCCCAGGTTTCAATTTCACTCGCGCGGGACACGCATACCGGCGGGTCCGTGTCCGGACGAGGGTAGTAACTCGAGGCGAGCGGTTCCAGCCATTCCGTTCCGTGGTCGTGTACTTGTAGAAAAGTCATGTGAATAGGTAAGGTAAGGTAGTTAGGTAGTCACTGAATTCTGCAAGCTACTTGGGTAAGATAGTAGGAGCCAAGGGGTCTCGACCGACACGCCACAAAGCTTTGAGTGGTTCTCTCTCACGAATGTCGGTCCCCGTCCGTTCCCGGAGCATGCACACACTGCGCGTGCTGTTCCACCGTCCAGCCCACTCCACGTCCATGCTTCGCTTCGGACCCCGGTTCCCCGGTAACCACGGACTACTCGTAGGCTTTTGTTAGTGGGCCGCACTCGACTCAGGGGAACAGCACGTCGCCCAGGCGGTAGTTGACCGTCTTGACCTGCGTGTAGTTCTCGAGGGCGTAGCTGCCGAGCTCGCGGCCGATGCCCGACTCCTTGAAGCCGCCGAACGGGGCCTGCGGGGACAGCAGGCCGTAGTTGTTAATCCACACCGTGCTGGACGACGGGGCAAGTTGTTGAGTCAGTTAGGTAGCCAAGGTGGTAAGGTAGAGAGAGGATGGGGGCCGTTTCCTAAGGTAGGTAGGTAGGTAGGTTAGGTAGTCAGTCGGGTCACTGCAACTTACCCGGCGCGCAAGGCGTTGGACATGCGGACGGCCGTGTTGACGTTCTGGGTGAAGACGGCGCCGGCAAGACCTGCGTCACGTGGTCGATCAGTCAGTGGTCAGAGCGGTGCCACGCGGTGAGGGGTCCTCGAAAGGCCTTGGGACAAGGCAGGTAGGTAGGTAGGTAGGTAGGTAGGTAGGTAGGTAGGTAGGTAGGGAGGTAGGGAGGGAGGTGAATCACCGTAGCTGGTCTGGTTGGCGATGCGGACGGCCTCGTCCTCGTCGCGGAACTTCTGGATCGTGACGACGGGCCCGAAGATCTCCTCGCGGGCAATCTTCATGTCCGAGGTGACGTCGGTGAAGACGGTGGGCTCGATGAAGTAGCCCCTGTCGCCGTGGCGGGCACCGCCGCAGGCCACGGTGGCGCCCTCGGCGCGCCCGGAGTCGAGGTAGGCCATGATGCGGTCGAACTGCAGGCGCGAGACCTGAGGGCCCTGGAACGTGCCCTCGGCGAAGGGGTCGCCCAGCCGGTTGCGCGCGGCGCGCTCCCGGAACCGCGCCACGAACTCGTCGTGGACGCCCTCCTGCACCAGGATCCGCGAGCCGGCCGAGCAGCACTGGCCCTGGTTGAAGAAGATGCCAAAGTTGGCCCACGACACGGCGTCGTCGACCACGGCGTCGTCGAACACAATGTTGGGCGACTTGCCCCCCAGCTCCAGCGTCACCTTCTTCAGGTTGCTCCGCGACGCCGCCGCCAGGATCGTGCGCCCCACGGCCGTCGACCCCGTGAACGCGATCTTGTCCACGTCCATGTGCTGGGCGATGGCCGCCCCGGCGACGGGGCCGAAGCCGGAGACGATGTTGATCACGCCGGGGGGGAAGCCCGCCTCGACGACCAGCTTGGCCGCGTAGAGGGCCGACAGAGGCGTCTGCTCCGCCGTCTTCATCACGACCGTGTTGCCCGTCGCGATGGCTGGGCCGATCTTCCAGGACCACATCAGAAGCTGTTGCCGAGCCAGTCAGTCAGCTGTCGCGTACATCACGTCCGCGTCGGGTAATGGTTGGTCGACTGGGGTTATGTAGGTAGGAGACGTAGTCGGGTTCGTCGACCAGAGACGTACAGGGAAGTCTGGGAGAAATACAAGTCAGCACAACAGAACAGCTTTCTCCCGGCCACCAGAAATTCAGTCGGAGGGCAGACCAACTCACTCCTTCGCACAGCGGACAGTTGACACCCGATTAGTAAAAGAATACCTAGACACACGAGAATAACCGACTGCAGATCAACTGCCCTCCTTCTCCAGGGGGGTTCGTTGCTCACCATCTGCAGAACCGGGACGCGTCAGCAACGACACCTCAAAGCGAAAAGAGCAAGCCCGGAATCCTCCCAAGCCCAACAACACTCACGGTATGATCTGCCCGCAGACGCCGATGGGCTCGTGGCGGGTGTAGACGAGCGTCTCGCGGTTCGTGTCGATGGTCTGCCCCGTGATCTTGTCGGCCCAGCCGCCGTAGTACCGCAGGCAAGCCGCGGCGTTGGCCACGTCCCGCGCGCCGTCGCCAGCGCCTTGCCGTTGTCCAGCGCCTCGATGGCCGCCAGCGTCTCCGCCTCGCGCTCGAACAGGTCCGCCAGCCTGGTCAGCATGCGGCCCCGCTCCGTCGGGGTGACCTTGTCGCGCCAGGCGGAGGAGGAGGAGGAGGAGGACGACGATCCGGACGACCCTTGGTCTCCTTCGAAGGCGGCGCGCGCGGCCGCCACGGCCCGGTCCACGTCCGCCTGCGTGCCCTCGTGGACCGAGACGATGGCCGTCTCGTCGGTCGGGTTGATCGTCTCGAAGGTCTTTCCCTCGGCTCCGGCGACGAACTCGTTGTTAATGAACCTGCGTTTTCTCCTCGTTAGACGGGAGGGAAAAGGGTGGAGGGGAAGAGACGGGGCCGAGAGGGCAGAGGGAGGGGAATAGGGTGTTCGTACAAGCCCAAGGGTTGCTCGTAGGTCACGGTGGGCGTCTTGATGGTGGTGAATAGCGCCATGTTTGCTGCTGAGGTATGTTAAAGGGTTGCAATGACGGGTCGTAATGTGCTCGGGAATTGTGATGTCAGTATGTCACCAGAGAGAGAGAGAGATGGAGACGAGACCCTGCAGTGGCTGACTGATTGCATCAAATACATGTATTGTCTGATATTTTCTAGTTAGACGGCGTGACTTGGTTGTTTTATACATGCAACGCAACGCCCAATGGGAATTCCGCCCTGCGGCTTTTCCAGATGCACAGGTGGACAGGAAACGGAATTTCGGATCACAGCGGACAGGCTGGCAATGGGACGTGGGGTGGCTGTCGAGGTTGGCTGGACTCGTCCAACAAAAGAACCTTCACATTTCCAACCTCGGGGACACCGATTGGGCCTTATAGAGACGGCGATGGACGGGCGGGCGTGCACTGTATAATCGGTCCAGGGAATGACTCCGTGGAAGACAAAGTAATGCATGCAGCAGATGCACAAGGTTTGTATTCTAACGCCATACCTTAGGTAGTTACGAGCTGCTAGAGACTGTCTGAATACCAGCCTCATCATTATCATCATCATCTCTCGGCTCATCCATCTCGGCTCATCAGCCGGTCACCCTCCCCAAGTACCTGCATCTTTGCATGGCAGGTCACCCCGGCCTATTTCTGCGTAGCAATGACCGCCCTAAGCCTCTCATCCCGCTCCTCGAAATCGGCGACGCGCACCTCGCCAAGCTCCCTCTCGACCTCGCCCACGACCCCCTCGATCCAGCCCGCGGGGCCAGGCCCCCCGCCGGCGCCGCCGCCGGCGCCCTCCTCGACCATGTCGAGGGGCTCGTAGCTGTCCCAGACCTCCTGGATGGTCGGGCCCAGGTTGTCGAGGAACGCGCGGATGCCGCCGCGGGGGCCGGCGCCGCCGCCCATGTGGTAGGCGCGGAAGGGCCCCTGGACGGCGAAGCGAGGGCCGAGGCTGGCGCGGACGACCTCGTCGACGTCGGCGGCGCTGGCGACGCCCTCGCGGACCAGCCACGCGGCCTCGCGGAACAGCACGTACGCGAGGCGGTTGCCGACGAAGCCGGGAACCTCTTTGCGGACGACGACGGGGCGGTGGCCCGACCCCAGGCCCGCGAAGTAAGCCCGCGCGAAGGCGACCTCGGCCGGCGCCGTGTCGGGCGAGGGCACCAGCTCGATCAGCGGCAGCACGTGCGGCGGGTTGAACGGGTGCACGACCATCAGGCGCGAGCGCCCGCCCTCGGTCATGAGCGCCGCCTGGCGCGACGCCGCGATGCCCGACGTCGAGGACCACAGGTGGGCGGACGGGGCGCCAGCTTCTCGATCTCGGCCCACACCGCCCGCTTGAAGTCGAGCCGCTCCGGTCCCTGCTCCTGCACCACGTCGGCGCCCGCGCACGCCTGCGCCAGCGAGGCCGCGATCACCAGGCGGCCCTGGCTCTGCAGCTCGCGCAGGCGGCTGCTGCCGCCGTCGCCGCTACCGTCGCTACCGTCGCCGCCGCCGCCGCCGCCGAGGTACGCGGGCAGGACGGCCTCTATGTGCTGCTGCAGGTCCGGGCGCGTGTCGTAGACGGTCACGGTGCCGGTGCCGTGGCGCAGGTGCAGCGCCGCGAAGGAGATGCCGATGGACCCCAGGCCGACGAGGCACACGTTGAGCTTGGGCGGGGTTTCTGCTGACATGGTTTGGGCGGGCCTTGGCTTCCAGTCGGTCGGTCGTGGGGGAAAAGGGGGGAAAAGGGAGCAAGCAAGCAAGCAACCGTTTCTGTGAGGCTTTGATGTGCCGACGACCCAACGACTCAAATAAAAAAGGGGGGCCGGGGAGGGGCCGGGGGTGACGGCTTGTCAAGTGTCAGTCCGTCTTTCTTGGGGGACCACTGCGGGAACAGATCTCCGTGGACACTGGGAACAATTGTCCGCCCGCGCGGTGCTCGACTCGGGCCGCGACAGAGGCCTCTCCGCCTCCATGACGACCGCGTCCATGGGCGACGGACGTATGGGCTTTCTGAATATAGCTCCTTGGGCCCTGTTACCTCCTACCCCCGAGTGAAGAGATTGTCGGTTTGGATAGTACCTCAACCTGCATATTTGCCTATACCTAAGGTACCAGGTATTTACCTACCTACTTCCTATAGCCCTTTGCAGCGCCAACCCACGATTTACACCTCAGCCATGGCCCAGCAAGCCCCCAAAGTCGCCCTGGTGACGGCCTCGTCCGCCGGCCTGGGGGCCGCCATCGCGCGGTGCCTGGCGGCCGAGATGAGCGTCGTGGTCAACTACTTCTCGAGCGAGGAGCGCGCGCTGGCCGTCAAGCGAGACCTCGAGGCCCTCGCCAGCCAACAACAAGACCTCCCCAACAACAACAACAACACCACCACCAAGAGACGCTTCCTCGCGATCCGCGCCGACCTGGGCAGCAAGGCAGAGGTCGAGCGGCTGGTGGCCGAAGCAACGAAAGCCATGGGCCGCCTGGACGTGGTCGTGTCCAACGGCGGGTGGACGCGGATCCGCGACTTTGGGGACCTGGCGCAGAACGTCGACGAGGACGACTGGGACCGCTGCTTCAACGTCAACGTCAAGAGCCACCTGTGGCTGCTGAACGCGGCGCGCGAGCACCTCGACCGCGCGCCGGGGGGCGGCTCCTTCGTGTCCGTCGCCAGCGTCGCCGGCGTCAAGCCCAGCGGCAGCTCCATTGTGCGTTTGCGATGTCCCCCCCCCCCCCCACATCTCTGCCCTTGACCTCGCCTTGTCTGCTACTGGACTGCTTTACAAGCAGCACAGGCTGTGGTTGGCAACCAAGTACCTACTGAAATACTGACTCCGGGCTATGGATCTTGATTCACACAGCCTTATGCCGTAACCAAGGCGGCGCAGATCCACATGATCCAGTGCCTCGCCAAGGCCGTCGGCCCGAGCATCAAGGTCAACTCGGTGTCGCCGGGGATTCTCATGACCGTAAAGTAACTCTTGCCCTGCTTGCATGCAGAATATCTGACCGGCGTCTAGGACTGGGGCCGCCAATTCCCCGAGGAGCGCCTCAACGCCAGCAAAGACGCCACCATCCTCAAGAGGTTCGCCACGGTCGAGGTATGCTGCCCACCCTGTGCTTGTGCCTTTTTTTTTTTTTTTTTTTTTGGAAGGGATATTCTTTTCCGCGAAGCTGACGCCAATGGCCGAGCTCTAGGATGTCGCCAATGTGGTCAAGATGCTCGCCACCAACTACTCGCTGACAGGCCAGAATGTGGTGATTGATTCGGGCTTTTCCGTGTAGCCAGGAAATTTAATTAGATGCTCCCATCCGTGCATGTGGATGGGAATGAACGCATTCCCTTTGCTTGTGCACTTTGAAATGCCCCAGCCTCACGCAATGAGTGTCGAAGACCCCTCCGGAGCATACCCTGCTAGATGATGGTGCGTCATATGTGTTGTATGTGTAATTAGGTGTACAAGAGAAAGAGAGAGAGAGAGAGAGAGAGAAACACAGTGTGTGTGTGTGTGTGTGTGTGTGTGTGTCTGTGCCCCACAGCTCAAGTAAATCCCGGTCCCGGTGGCGTGGACAGAATAGTTCATAATCTCATCCGTGATGAAACGTACTTGACGCTGCTCAGCGGCTCAGTCTGCTCGGAGGATGCCCGAGATGCGATGCAGAAGGGTCCCGCGCGGCTGGATCGCGCCCGTTCGCCGCGACACCATTGGTCTCTCGCCCGAAAGACCGGACCGCCGACTCCTGGCGCCCGCCCTGGCGGGATTGGGACACCGACCACCAGTAGCAGCTTTCAGCAGCACAGACATCCATACT
This sequence comes from Hansfordia pulvinata, assembly GCA_006538405.1. Lineage (NCBI taxonomy): Eukaryota > Fungi > Ascomycota > Sordariomycetes > Xylariales > Hansfordia > Hansfordia pulvinata. The sequence goes on from BJKQ01000018.1 coordinate 277,732, forward strand.
CGTACCTACTTCCACACGGGTATGCGTGGAAGACAGATCTATGCCCGGCACAATCCCGATAGCCCGCCCGCCTTCTTCTCGCCCGGCACGCGTCGGAAAATGCGACCGGCGCCGGCAGTCTACTCGAGCTCTGCACCCCTTTTGCCCGGTTCTGTCGACGCGGGACAGTCCTTGCAGCCGCAGGTTGTTCTGCTCGGGACGGAATGAAAGATCTTGCATAGAGGTAGGTACCTACTCTGATTCCCCTTGCCTGACTTACCTCTCCCACCTGACCGGCTGGCTGACTAAGGTAAGATGCAACCTCCGAGTGGGCAGTTGCATCTCGGGCTTCTCGCCGAAGCCGACCCAAGCAAGGCGGCGCGGGTTTATCCCGTCTGAAAAAGGCAGCTCGGTATGGCATGGATGTGTGTGCGTGTGTGTGTGTGTGTAAGTGCCGGCTGCCCCGTGATAACCCCCTCTGTGGCGGGTGCGTGTTCACACTCCAGACAGACGGACGACGGCCAGAACCAGGCCGCCGTGCGGTCAAGAGCGCAGAGACCCAGGATCGAGACCGACAACATCGAGCCCCTCTGTATGCGTGTATATACATACAGGCACCATTCTTGCGAGGTGGGAGCTGCAAGTTGCCTCATGTGGACTCGTGTACCAACTTACACACACACACACACACACAACCGACCTCTGCTTGCAAACGACCTCTCATCAACCTCTTTCTCTCCTCTCTCTCTCTCTCCACCGCATAACCCACCGCGCACCTCAACAGGAATTTCCCCCCGCCCATCCTCGCAACCATGGTCGTCACGCTCAAAGGCCCCAAGGCCAACGGCAGCGGCCAGACCCCCTCGGCGGCCGCCCCCGCGGTCGACGTGCCGCAGATCGTGCGCGGCGTGGTCGCCGACATCCGAGCCAACGGCGACGCGGCGGTGCGCAAGTACTCGGACAAGTTCGACAAGTGGACGCCGGCCAGCTTCCGCCTGTCGGCGGCCGAGATCGACGACATCGTCGCCCGGGTGCCGCGGCAGACGATCGAGGACATCAAGACGGTGCAGGCCAGCGTGCGCGAGTTCGCGCTGGAGCAGCGCAAGTCCATCACCGACTTTGAGTACGAGATCCGCCCCGGGGTGCACCTCGGGCAGAAGAACGTGCCCATCTCGGCCGTCGGGGCGTACGTACTCACCTTTACTTTCCTGGCCTTGTCGTCTCGTTGCCTTTTCTTTACCCATGTTCTTCTTTTTCCCCTCGGCCACCATGAACTGACATACATCATCGCCCTCCCGCAGCTACATCCCGGGCGGGCGCTACCCCTGCTGGCGTCGGCGCACATGACCATCGTGACGGCCAAGGCGGCGGGCGTGCCGCGGGTCATCGCCTGCACGCCGCCGATCCGCGGGGTGATCCCGCCGGCCACGGTGGCGGCGATCCACCTGGCCGGGGCGGACGAGATCCACGTGCTGGGCGGCGTGCAGGCCGTGGCGGCCATGGCGCTGGGCACCGAGTCGGTGTCGCGCGTGGACTTCCTGGCCGGGCCGGGCAACGCGTTCGTGGCCGAGGCCAAGCGGCAGCTGTTCGGCGAGGTGGGCATCGACCTGCCCGCGGGGCCGACCGAGGTGCTGGTGGTGGCCGACGCGCACGCCGACCCCTGGGTCGTGGCGACGGACCTGCTGTCGCAGGCCGAGCACGGCCCGGACACGCCCGCCGTGCTCATCGCGACCTCGCGCGAGGTCGCCGAGCGGTCCGTCGCCGAGGTCGACCGCCTGCTCAAGATCCTGCCCACGGCCGAGCTGGCGGGCGTCTCGTGGGACCGCTTCGGCGAGGTGCACGTCGTGGACACCCTCGACGAGGCGTACGCCCTGGCCGACGAGTTCGCCAGCGAGCACGTGCAGATCCTGACGCAGAACCCGCGCGAGGCCCTCGACAAGATGAAGAACTATGGCGCCCTGTTCCTCGGCGACAAGACGTGCGTCTCGTACGGCGACAAGGTCGGTTCTCCCTCTCACCCTCTCTCCCTCTCTCTCTCTTTCTGTCTGTCTTTCCTTCCTTCTTTCTCTCCCTTGTCCTTACTCGACCTTACTTCCCCGTCTGCAAACCACCGCATCGACAGACACAGCCCCCCCCCCCCCCCCCAAGAGCTGACATCCACTGACACGCCCTTCCGCAGTGCATCGGGACCAACCACGTGCTCCCGACCAAAGGGGCCGCCCGCTTCACGGGAGGCCTCTGGGTGGGCAAGTACCTCAAGACGGTGACGTACCAGGAGGTGACGTCGGCGCAGGAGAGCGGCGAGCTGGGGCGGCTGTGCGGCCGCGCGGCCAGGGCCGAGGGCTTCGAGGGCCACGCCAGGTCTGGCGACGCCCGGGCGCACCTGCACCTGGGCGACAAATTTGAGTGGATCTGAGAGAGGGGGGGACTTGTTCGGGTGTTGTCGTTCGTTCTTGTTCGTGGGCACATGATCGTGGTCCGAGTACATGAGGTTAGGTTAGGTAGGAGCTGGCTTTTCCGCGACGACGGGAAATTGGCATTTCCTATACGAGTAGTTCATCTCTTAGCTTGATTGCCCCAGCAAAGCCGTCCTGGCCCCACGTGAATGCCCTGGCGAATCACACAATTGACCGCGCGCGCGGGTTACGAGTAATGGGCCGCTCGGCGCAGGTCAGCCGCATGGATGGATGGATGTCAGGTGGGTTGTTGATGGGCCCTCCCTCTCTGTCTGGAGTCATTGGGGCTGCGGGACACACGCGCTAGGTGCACGGGCATCCGCTGTCGTTCTCGGCCATGCCAAGCAGACAGACACAACATGACTCGGGGCTGGCGGGCGCCGGTCGGGGTCGAGGGACTCGGCGGAGTCGTAGTAATAAGGGTCATTGGCATGTGCACGTAGATCCATGGGTGCTGTTGGATCCGGACTGGCCGTGGCCAGAAACGGAATACGAGTCGGGCAGTCAGTTCAAGTCAGCCTCCATTGGATTGTACCTACTCTTTCTGGCCCTCCATCGGATGGGGGTTCGCAGATACCCGACAGCGCCCAACCTGGAGTGACAGCTGCCCTCCACTGACCCTCAGCCGCTAACTTCCAGCACCCCTCAGGCGCCCAGCCCTCGGGTGTCGCCCGCGCCCCATCCCGATGGAGACCAGGGCCCTGGAGCGAGCCCCAGTCTCCCCCGCACTTTGTCCCTGTCGCGCCTGGTAGCGTCCCCGCGTCCCCTCACGGGCGCGTGCACTGGGCCCCAAACGAGCCCCGCATCGGATCTGGAGCCCGTCGAACTTGACCTTTAGCGGACGCGTCGTTGGCCAGGCTCCCCACCACATCACCAGCGGCTCCATGCATCCCTGCTCCAGTTCTCGCCATCGTCTGCCTCACCAGCTGCCACGCCCGCCCTCCTGTACCGGCACCGGCACCGGCACCGCCTCGGCCATGGCGGGGCGCCCTTCGATACACCACAGCATCCACGCTGCCGACTCGCGAGCAACATGGGCCCCACGATCCAGTTAGACAGTGGACTGGACCAAACCGCGCTCCTCCCCTCCCTCTACCCACCAAGCAAGACTATCAGCTCTCTGTAGCCTCAGCCGGGCCTTGTCCTCACTCCCGCCCTTGAACCAGCGTGCAAGTTCTTCTTCGAACTGGGCCGTAATATCCCGGAAGATACGGATCGCATCTCTACCCTCTCGCCCTTCGCCAGATATCCAAAACAGCCAGTCACCAGAGCCTCTTTCTGCGCCCCAGCAAGACCCGTTGGCGGGTCTCTCGCAAGATGGAAGCAGCACAGCCTCAGCCCCCGTCGCCGTCGCCCTCGGTCGTCGGCAGCTCTTCTGCCCCTCCAAATCCGAACATCGACCGGCCGCAGCCCAGCGAGCCCAAGCCGGCCAGCGCCTCACGCAAAGAGTCTCGCGCGGATCGTGCCCGCAAGAATGGCCCCAGCAGGCCACGCGGCAGACAGATGACCAGCTGTGCGGGTACGCATTCTCATCTCATGTCGCCCTGTCATGTCCCGCTTCACCTAGATACTCGGAGCCGAGGCCCCCCGGCCAGCGCCTCCCGCTCAGTCGCATCCTTCTGTATCCTTGCTGACTTGAAGCCTCCCGGAACAGAGTGTCGACGGCGAAAGCTGAAATGCGACAGCGCGGTAAGGGTCTCCTTCTCGCGTGGCGGCCCCCTCTGCGCGCCTACTCATCAGGGCACACTCTCTCCAGATACCATGCTCCAATTGCGTCAAACGCGAATGCGCCGACATCTGCCCCAGCGGCACGCGCCACAGGGCGCACAGGTTAGTCCAATTCGTATTTGGCCTCCGACGCGTGCTGACCTGTGCAAGAGAGACGGCGAACCATGAACGGCGCATTGCCCAGCTCGAGGCTCTCCTCATAGCCCAAAACGCAACCCTCCGCCAGACCCCTCAGACCTTCCCCCGGACAATGCCAACTCAACACAGCAGCCCTCGATTTCTGCTCACTCGCCAGACTGTCCGCGTGAGAGCCAGGACAATGCTGTGCCCTCGTCCCATGTCCCCGATGCCCCACACGATGATGCGATGGGAGACGCCCAAGAGGCACAGAGCGTGTCTCAGATAGATCCCCCCCTCAACAACGACTCGTCCACCGAATGGCACCTACCCAATCGGACGCCATCGCAGACCACGGGGTATTCCCTGGGTCGTCACCCGCCAGAGGCGCACGGTAGCCCAGGCGTGCCTTCACAACAAAAACACTGGCCGCCCTCAAGACAGCCCGTACAGTCGATAGAGGAAGAGGCGTTCGGTACCTTGGTCGTGGACGACCTCGGGCGGTCGAGATACCTTGGCCCGAGAGCAGGCGCGGAGTGGCTTCACAACGTAAGTCTCGTTCTGACCACTCGGCCATTTCCTCTTCGCCGCAGAGATGCCCCTTCGCAACTTGGCGACCATGACCCGGTATGACTGACACAACCTAGCAAGAGAGGCCTGGCGTCACCAGGGCGCCTTCGGAGGCTGACGACCGAGTTCAGCAACCCAATCCAGGCTTTCCCTTTGGCAAGGGGCCATCTTTCTCGTCGGAATGCGAGCTTCTTGGCAGGCTGCCCCCTAGAGAAGAGACCCAGGTCCTCGTCGACGCCTACTTTCGCTGCTTCTCATGGAAGTGAGTAGCCTGACTTTCTGACCCGAACCCCATTCATAAGAGCCCAACTGCCGAGAGATTCTCATTACGTCGTGTCACCGTATACTGATCGGTGTCATCAGCCTGAGTCCCATAACGCGACGCGCCTTCGACGACCTGTTGGACAAGGCTTATCAGAGACTCCACCCCGGCCACACTGGATCGCCGATACATATCCACCAGCTCGCGCTGATGTTTGCCATCTTCGCCATGGGCGCACATCACTGCTTGGAGTATCCGCCAAATGACCCTGTCGTGGAGGAGTACATCGCATTGTCCAAGTCTTGCCTCTCGCAGGGTGATTTCCTGGCTACCAACACGGTCGCAAGTCTACAAGCCTTGGTGAGTTGAAACCCTCATTATCACGTATGCAACCCTGAAGCTTACTTTGAGAAAGACACTAGTTGGACATCTGTCGACGGAGACCGAGAGGGGGAGACGAGGAGAATTGGCGTGGCCGCTGTATGGCCTAGGCATGAGACTCGTTCAGGCCGTAAGTGACCGTTCAAACCATCGCGCGATATCGCCTTGCATTCTGGCGCCAGCTGACAGTTCATCTAGATGGGCCTTCATAGAGACGGCTCAAAATGGAATCTACCGCCAGATGTAGTCGAAGAGAGAAGACGGATCTTCTGGGAGTGTTACACCATCGACGTGTTCCAAGCACATTGCTTTTCTCGACCGTCAGTCCCTCCTGATCTGCGAGATTCCCCGTCGTATACTCACCTGTCCATCCCATGCAGTCCTTTGATGCGAGCCAACCACTTTGACACGCAAGTGCCTGCCCAGCCGGACATGCCCTCCCCTTCAGAAGTGAGCGTCGAGCCACCAACGCCCAATGCTGGCCGAGACTTTAAAAGCATGAAGTATGAGATTGTCAAAGTCCTTGCCCGGTGGGTGCATATTAGCCTTTTCCTTCGCTCTCCAGCCAATTGCTGACGCGGACTAGGCTGCTGGATCTTGCCATGGACATCACGCCGCTCCCATACGAGCGCGTGGTCGAGCAGTACGAACAAATGTGCGTCAACTCTTGGCATTGTCTTCACGTAGCATGAGAATCCTGCTCCCGTCCTCGACCTACTTCTCAAGCTGACTCCGAACCCAAGATGCGCCTTTGAACGCTCCATACCCTTCCACTTGCGATGCCGCGGTGCCCTGGTCGCCACGATATCACTCTATCCCACAAGAGAGGCGGCCGAGTACGACAGCCCTCCAGTGAACCGGAGGGTTCTCAAGCGCACATTCGAGGTAACGTCGTCAGACCCCCTTCTATTGCTCGGACTCCTGACCGCGATCCTCTAGCAATTCACGCTCGCCATGCACGTCTCGGAAGCGGTCATCTTTCTTCAGAGGCCATACTACGTGAAGGCCATGGCCGAAAACCCGGCCGACCCTGTTCGCTCCAGATACGGCGCCTCGTTCCTGGCGGTCGTCGAGCGGTGTAATGTGAGTCGGGACATTGCTGCATGCCCACTCCTCCGGCGCATCATGTGAGAAAAAACAAGCGGATTAACAAACCTATCAACAGGTCGTGACCCACATTGTCCGTGGACTGGCAGATTTGTACCCGGCCGTGGCCTCACGGCATTGGTTCTTTTGGGTGAGCAGCCTCGACGCGAACACTCCGCAATCCTCTAATAACATTCCCCACTTTGCAGTACCATCTATTCAACGCCGCTGCTTGCGTGGGGGCCCTGGCCCTTCGATGCCCCAAGTCGCCGTCTGCGCCCTTTGCCATGTCCATCCTGGACGAGGCCATTGCCGCATACAGCGTCGTAACGCGGCACAACGCCTCGTCGGTCCTGAAGCTGAACTACAAGAGACTGCTGCATCTGCATCGCCAGACTTCGAAGAAGATCAACCAGAGCCCCTCGGCGTCGTTCCCGGGTGGCCTCCACGAGCCGGGCGGCGGGGACGAACAGGACGAAGAGATCAACGAGGACCTCTTGGGGTGGCAGACGCGGCTCATCGAGCGGGCGGCTGCGCGGTCGGACTTCCAGAAGGCGACCACCATCACGTCGAGCCCCGGAGAGGACCCGGACGCGAGCGGCGCGCACATGTTCGACGGGATGGCGGGGTTCACGGACTCCATGTCGCCGTTCCTGTCCATGCTCTACATGGACAATCAGCTGCCTTCTGCCGAGCTCATGATCAATCAGCATTTCACCTTTCCGTCTGACCTGGAGGGGGGGATGGACATTGGCCCAGGGGGTCTACACTAGCAGCACTCAGAAGCTGGGGTCCGATGATGAATATATACGCGAACCGCAGTCGTTTGCGCTTTTCTTGTGTGCGAGCGAGGAAACTTGTTCGGCGTCGACATGCTCGCCCACTCCCTGCTGCGGCCTGTTCTTCCTCAGAGTAGCTCTATTCTGCGGCATTTGCTCTGTGAGATTTCCTTGGGCCTACCCGAGAAAGCAACCATGAGAGAGATCCGCAGGGGCAGCCATCGCCTTTGTGTTGTGGGTGGGCAGACAGCAAATGCTCAACCCCGTAGAGGACGTAGATGATGGCGTTGAATCTGCGATAAAAGGGAAGGCAGGAAAAGTCGGGGGCGGAGAGACGTCTTTAAATGCCATTTCCCGACGGTGTCAGACAGAGAGGAAGAATCCCGCGATTGTCAGAGAGCGGGAAAATTGGCTTGGTTCCGTCAAAGCCTGCGAAATGACGTATCCCACGCCGCCCGAGTGCGTGACGTCCCCAGTGTCAATCACCTCAGCCACACTTTGTCAGCAAAGTATGTCAAGCTGGTCCGCTCGAGCGCGAATCTTATGCAAGCGGGCGTGGTAATTCATATACGATACCTATCAAGTCGGGAACTAAATCGTCTAAAATGCACTGGCTGCTGGTCCTATGAAGCAACAATTTCCAAGGCTTTTTTCGCCGACACGGTTTTCACAAACTTGCACTTAACTGACCAAGGGAGACGGCATGCCGATGGGATGTCATTGTCGATACGCAGGTTCAGACGATTCGCCATACTACAGATGATTTGATGAAGAGAAAATGTCCCAATGTGAATAAAGAAGAGAACTAGCGATACTCATTTCAAATACTATTGATTCCCCCCCCACTCCCCATCCTTTCAACCCCCGCCCTTGACTTTCGCCTACTGTTGCTCCCCCTCTGGCGGCGCGTGCTGGCCGGGGGCGTGGCCGTACCAGTCGTCGAAACCGAGGTCGAACCCCCACAGCGGGGTCTGGTAGCGGACGTGCTTGCTGGGGTGGGAGGCGCTGAGGGCGTCGAGGGCGGCGACGTCGTCGTCGGCGAGCCTGAGCGCCTCGGCGGCGCGCAGGTTGTCCTCGAGGCGCGAGGGCGTGACGCTCTTGACGAGGGCGACGACGCCGCGCCCCACGTGGTAGGCGATGAGGACCGCGGCGGGGCTGCACCCCTTCCTCTCGGCGATGCCGCGCACCAGGGGGTCGGCGAGGATGGGCGCCCCCGGCCCGCCGAGGGGCGAGTACGCCTCGACCAGGATCCCCTCGCGGCGGCACCAGTCGACGAGCCCCCGCTGGGGGAGGTAGGGGTGCAGCTCGACCTGGTTGACGCTGGGCCGGTGGCGCCAGACGCGCTTCAGCGACTCGAGGTAGGGCACCGACCAGTTGCAGACGCCGATCGCGCGCACCAGCCCCGAGTCCAGCAGGTCCTCCATCTGCGCCCACGTCTTGCGGACGTCCCAGTCGCGGTCGACCGCGCGGGTCCCGTCCGGGTTGACGGGGAGGAGCTCGTTTTGCTCGTTCTGGGAGAGCGGGGGAGCGGTGTTAGGAGAAAAAGAGAAAGATTTGAAAAAAAGAAAAAGGGGGAAGGGGGGGGGGGGGGGGGGGAACAGGCAGAAAACAGTGGTAGGCGCTCAAGGAGGAAAATGGGGGGACTTGGAACTTACAGGCACCAGTCGGACCGGCCAGTGAACGAGCTGTTGCGAGAAGGTGAGCACTTTGTCAACACACGCACAGTCTTTCTCCCTCCCCCAGTTTTACACATAACGGTAACAAGGATTCCACTACTCACGTATAAGTCGAGGTAGTCGGTCCCCAGGCTGGCGAGGGTGCGGCGCAGGCTCTCGGCGGCGTTGGGGTGGAAGACGTTCCACAGCTTGGAGGTGATGAAGAGGTCCTCGCGGGCGACGCCGGAGCGCCGGATCCCCTCGCCCACCTCGGCCTCGTTCTTGTAGATGAGCGCCCCGTCGATGTGCCGGTAGCCCCCGCGCAGCGCCGTCTCGACGGCCTTTTCCACCTCGCCCGGCGGCGCGGCCCAGGTGCCTTTGTTCGGGGGGGTCAACGTGAGTCAGTGGGCTTTTAATTGCAGTCGGGAGAGAGAGAGAGAGAGAGAGAGAGAGAGAGAGGGGGGGGGGAGGGGAAGAGGAATATCTTTTTTTTTTTGGTGTTTTGGTGTAAGTGGGGGTAAGAAGTCGAAGACTGTGCAACTCACCGAGGCCTATGGAGGGGATTTTCCTCCCATTGGGGAGATCAAAGCTGGGAGGCGCCATTCTGGAGAGGCACGCGTGTATCGTGCGTGCGTGCGTGCGCGATCAAGGTTTGTGGTGGTGTAATATATAAAAATAAATAATTATCAATGATCGTTATTAAAACCGAGCAACCCCGACACGATAAGGGGTATAAAGATGATGGTGGTGGTGATGTATGGGGGTCCTGGCACCGCTGCACCGCACCAGCTCTAATACTCGCGATGAGATGAGGTGACTCGAGTGGGATATTGCCTGAGGGTTCGCTCCATTGTCTTGAAGGCTGTTCTTCAGGCCAGGCCCACCCCCACCTTCGCCGCTGCCGCCGCTGTCGTCGTCTTGGTCTTCTTCTTCCCGCCTGCTTCGGCTGATCGCGGGCCTGTGTGTGTGTGTGTGTGTGTGTGTGTGTGTATGTGTGAGGCGGCATGTCCAAGGAAGATCGCCACCTCGTCCGTCCAGTCAAGGCATCAGTTGCATATTCGTAAAGCCCGTTACTCCGCCACCCCACCCCTCGTCGTGTTCTTTCCCTGACGCGGCGGCCCGTGACCACTTCCGGGCCATCCATCGACACAGTCCGACGATGAACCACGTCCGCGTCGTCCACCTCTCGGCCCACCTCACCTACCGGAGGTACCTAACCTACGGTAGGTGGTAGATAGTTAGTACGGGTCTTGGATCCGCGGGCTGGACGCCATTTTCCGCGCCCGCGGGAAATGAAACGACAGGCAGCCCAAGTTGCCCGCCCGGTCGGTCGGTCGGTCGGTCGGTCGATCAGTCACTGAGGCCAGGGTCGGTCAGGGTCAGGGTCCCGCGTGCCACCACTCCGTCGTCGTCGGCGCGTGGGCGGACCTGTTTGGAATCGGGACGGAGTGGGCGGCATGACCGTCTGCGGCCCTCGGCACGTTCCGGTGCGTGCGCCTGGGTGGACTCCAGTGTCAGCCATTCATCGCCATGCTCTGCTGCGCGGGGAGGTCTGGCTGTGTTCCATTCCCTCCCGCCTCCCGGGCTGGCTTGAGGAGGGGAGGGGGAGGAGGAGGAGGAGGAGGAGGAGGAAGAGGAGGGAACGCGGGGATCCGAGTCGTTGAACGCTCGCCCCTACAGCCATCATGTGCGCTAGAGTACCTACCCAACCTACCTACCTGCCTATCCTTACCTTTACCTAAGGTATCCTTACCTGAGGTGGGTAAAGAGTATCCAATCTCCCTCGTGTGGTGTGTGTGAAAGGACGTATATATGCCAGTCGCGGCTCTCTGCGATCCACGACTCTCGATGGCTTCCACTCTGGCAGCGACAACTCTCCAGTCCAGGTAGAGTCTGTCTGACTACCTGACTTGCTCAACCCACTCGCTCACTCGTTATAACCAGAAGACAGACGCAAGCCACACAGGCACACGCAACCATGGCGGCCACCGCAGCAGCAGCAGCACCGGCCACCGCGGCAGCAGCAGCCGCGTCGGACCCCGTCAGCGAGGCCGAGCTGGCCGAGATCCGCAACGCTCCCACGGCCTACGGCAACGACTCGATGGAGCACAAGGCCGTCCCGGACAACTACATGTACGACTTCAAGTACAACTTCCCGCTGCCGGCGCACGAGGGCAGCGACGAGTACCTCGACTTCACCGACGAGGACGCCCGCAACCTGCCGGCCCTGGCCAGCGACTTTGTCCAGGAGCTGGCCTACGCCATGCGCAGCGGCGACGCCAAGGCCTTTGCCGGCCTGTTCCTCGACATTGGTGAGTTAGTCCTGAGTTCTCTCGGGGGCATTCTTGCATGGCCCCGCGAGATAGAGATGGTCCTGTTCTGCCCGGCTCTGCTGACAGCCTCTACTACGCCCCTCAGGAACCTGGAAGGACAAGGTGGTCTACACGTGGGACTACCGCAGCTTCAACACGCCGGCCAAGATCGAGGCGGCGGCGGCGGACCTGCTGCCCCGGACGCCGACCCAAAAGTTCCGGCTGCTCGACCGCCCGGCCCCCGCGGTCCAGCGCCCTTACCGCGACGTCGCCTGGCTGCAGGTCGCCTTCGCCTTCGACACGGACGTCGTCGGCGCCAGCGGCCTGCTGACCCTGGTCAAGACGCGGTCCGCGGGCCTGCGCGCCTGGTCGCTGCACACGGCCGTCGAGAGCCTGCACGGCTTCCCCGAGCTGCCGGCCCGCGACGGCCACATGCGCGGCGACAAGTCGTGGCACGACCAGCGCCGGGCCGACGACAACCTCGAGGGCGTCGAGCCGGATGTCCTCATCATCGGAGGCGGTCACTGGTGAGTTTTGCGTGTTTTGTCCTTGTCATGCATCACTCTCTTCCCCCCTTTTTGCACTTCCTTCTTTCCACCCGTCTCCCCTTTCCGCCCCCCCCCCCTCCCCCTCCCCCCTATTCTCATCATCCTTCTTCTCTCTTCTCCCTTTCCTTCCCTCTTTATAGACAACTAACTTCTGTCTTGTCCCCAGCGGCCTCAGCATCGCGGCGCGCCTCAAGGCCCTGGGCGTCCCGGCGCTGATCGTGGAGCGCAACGCGCGCATCGGCGACAACTGGCGCGGCCGGTACGAGTACCTGTCGCTGCACTTCCCGCACTGGGGCGACCACCTCCCCTACTTCCCGTTCCCGGACCACTGGCCCACGTACGCGCCGGCGGGCAAGGTCGGCGACTGGCTCGAGTGGTACGCCAGCGCGATGGAGCTGACGGCGTGGACGCGGTCGAGCGTCGCGGCCGCGCGCCAGGACGAGGCCACGGGCGAGTGGGAGGTCACCGTCCGCCGGGGTCACCACGATGGTAGTGACGGTAGCTACGAGCGGACGTTCCGGCCCAAGCACGTCGTCGTCGCCACGTCGCTGGCGGGCGTGCCGTACACGCCGCGGATCCCCGGGGTGGAGGGGTTCAGGGGCACGGTCCGGCACTCGACGGCGCACGACTCGTCGCGCGCTTGGGTCGGCAAGAAGGTGCTGGTCGTGGGCACTTCATCTTCGGGCTTCGACACGGCGTACGACTTTGCGCGCCGCGGCATCGACGTCACCCTGCTCCAGCGCTCGCCTACCTACCTCATGTCGCTGGACCATTCTGTTCCGAGGGTATGTCTTTTCTCTTTCTGTTTTCTACCTTTCTCTCTCTCCTTCCCTCTCTCTCTCTCTTCTGCCACATCGCCCCTCATCCACCTTTCCCACTGTTACGACCCCCTCCCCCCCAAAAAAGAAAACACCCAACTGACTCCCCCCTCCAGATGATCGCCCCTCTGTACGGGCCGGACAAGAACGGCAGGCGGCCGGACCTCGAGGCGGCGGACCGGGTGCACTTCGCGACGCCGATGGGGCCGGCGGAGGAGCTGTCGCGGCGGACGGCGCGGGAGATCTGGGAGGACGACGCGGAGATGCTGGCGCGGGTGGCGCGGTCCGGGTTCCGCGTGTGGCGGGGCCAGCGGGACACGGGCGTCGCGACGCTGGGGCACACCAAGAACGGCGGCTTCTACTACGAGGCGGGAGCGTGCCAGGCCATCATCGACGGGCGGATCCGCGTGCGCCAGGGCGCTCCCGCGCGCTTCACCGAGGACGGGGTCGTCATCGCCGCCAAGGGAGAGCAGGAGGGGCAAGAGGAGAAGTACGACCTGGTGGTCCTGGCCACGGGCTTCTCCAACACGATCGACTCGGTGCGGGCGGTGCTGGGCGACGACGTGGCCTCGCGCTGCGGCCCGATCTGGGGCGTCGACGAGGAGGGCGAGACGCGCACCGCCTGGCGCCACAGCGGCGTCGACGGGCTGTGGCTCATGGTCGGCACCTTCCACCAGGCCCGCTACCACTCCCACAAGCTCGCCCTGCGCATCCAGGCCATCCTCCAGGGCCGCGCCCGCGAGCCCTACCTCAAGTGAGCGCGCTCAAAGGAAGGTGGTGACCTGTCAGAGCCAGTCAAAGGCGTCTTTCCGGAAGGTGGTTGTGAGGCTGACCCGGCGGGCGGGGCTCCTGGCACGAGTGATTGTTGTTCTGGTTTTGCCGTTGTCTCTCTCCCTCTTGATAGCTTCACATGCGCCTACTAGGTACTGCTCAAAGCACATTTTGCATGGCTGCCGCGTGGTTGTAAGAGGCTCTCCCACCTTGATGACCTGGGCGCCACCCGAAGATAGGTCGTTTTTAAAGCTCTCGAGTTGTTTCTCCCAACATCACACCATCTTCTTTCTTGCCAAGAACGCGGATTGCTCCCATCGATCTACCCATCGTCATTTGTGAGGACCGAGCGACATCAGCCCTCCAAGGTCTCCTCCAACGCGGAGATGGTGATGTGCAGTGTCGTGAACAGAAAGCGTCCCCTTGGCAGCGCCAAGAGGCTTCCGCCGAACCCTCTCTCTCTCTCCACCGGCAGACCGAATGCTGATTTTTGTGTCATTCTTCGTGGCGAGTTTTGGCAGCCGGTTCCAAGTGAAACGCCAACGAGGGCCGGGAGTCGCCCATCGATCGGGTCGCCGGCGAAACTGCGAACTCCCGTGGCGCAATAGTGACACCAACCGCCACCACCGAGCACAGAATACATCCAGCACTTACTATGTAGGCTTCAGCCAGCGGTACACAGGCATACGAGCAGGGAGGTTTCTTGATTACAAGAGGTTGCCCGGTTCGGTCATGGGCTGTTCGGATTCGTCCCGCCCCTCCCTCGATCAGATTCGACAGGCGGCATCCCGGCTTGCATCCATTATGCACGTCGATTTCCTCCTGGCAGCCGCGGGACTGGCGCTCGCCGCTGCGCATCCCGGGTCCCGGAGCTCTCGCGCCGTGGGCCGAGACGGGCACGCCGCGCCTCCATCCATGGCAGCCCGGGCAGCCGGAGATGACGGGCCGGCCCGGCTCCGGGGCCGTGGTCGCAAGTGGCCGAACCAGATTCGCGAACCCGAGTGGTCGACCGAGTAAGTGAAAGCTGCACGCCCTCTTCGGGCTGCCCCCTTTTTCCTCTTTTGGTTTTGTTCCTGTTTTTCTTTCCTTCTCGTTGACCGTGCGCTGACGTCGTGGCAGGGGACCTTTTCCACCCACGCAGGATCTTCGTCGCTTACAGAGACCAGTTCGGCCTCGACGACGCGAACCCGAGGGACTACGCGCGGTGGTACGGTCTCCAGAAGCTCGACGACGAGCTCGAGGCTTGGGTGTATGCCATCTTCGTGTCCATCTGGGATCCGGACCGGGTCGAGAAGATGATCTCGAGGACCAAGTTTCGGGATGATCCGATCGGCAGGGCGTTCGGCTGGCGCGGCGCCCTGAGCGCGTTAGTCAAGCTGCTGGAGGAGGAGAAGGGCCTCCGGCCGGAGGACAGGGAGGCGCTCGAGAGCCTCGAGCACATCAGGCTCGCGGAAGACGTGTTGAAAGCTGTGTTTGACACCCTGGTCAGGGTCGCTCTCGAGTATAATAACGTCAAGAAGCTCTGAGTCTAGCATGGCCTTATCGCGCGGGTTGCTGGTCTAGAGACGGGATTTAAGATACCGGTGTCTAGTTGCTCGGGTAGCCACCTAGGCTGGGTAGTCAACTCGGCAATGCCCAAGTGATATGAATGCCAGCCGGCATTTGCAGTGAACACCCCCCTTTCATAGTCAGATGCAGAGGCCGGCCTGGACTCGGGGCGTGATGGGGCTTCGCTTCTCTAGTATCTTGTGATATCCCCGGTCGCAAGGCTCTATTCAATGTGTATATTCTATCTAGTTCTCTACTGAAAGTGGCTCACTTGTATCTAATTGACACACATGCTGCGAGAAAACCAACCGACCAGTCCTCTCGTTCTGTTTCGACACCACCTGTACTCTGCCTCCTCTTCTTCACTTTGCACGGCTGCCTGAGTACTGCCCGCCTTGCCGCTAACACCCTCTTCCCTCCCTCCCGATTTCACTAGAGCCGCTCACTTGGTGCAGTGCCCGAGGTACGTGACGGCCTTGAGGCGGCCCGTCATGCTGGGCTCGTGCACCGTCGTCGCGCCGGAGCAGCCGGAGCAGCCGCGGCCCGCGCGCGAGTCGCACTCCCACGCGTAGGTGCACTCCCAGGCCGTGTTGCACTCGGGCTCGCGGGCGAAGATCTTGCGGCCCGGCGGGGATCGAGCAGCATCTCCGTCTTCACCCTCGCTGTTGGTGCCATCCTCCAGCTCCTCTTCGATCCACCGCTCCAGCTGCTCGAACGGCGTCGTCTTCTCCGCCGCGTCTTCCGAGCCGTGGCTGACGTCAAAGGCAATGCCCGCGCCAGGGCCGACGCGCCGCAGGTCCGCGTCGACGGGGTACACGAGGCTCGCGCGGGGGCCGACGTCGAACTCGAGAGCCGCGTACGCGAGGTCCGCGCGGTGCCAGCGCCGGACGGCCGAGGCCAGCGACGAGGAGGAGGAGGAGGAGGAGGAGGAGGATCCGAGGCTGGCGTGGGCGGTGTGGAGGGAGGCTGCGAGGAGGGCGGCGGAGAGGGCGTTGATTGCGAGCTTCATTTTTGCTGATTTAGGGAATATTGTTGTGATAAAGGGTGATCTCGAGATGGGAGCAATAGAGAGTTGGGATCAAGGATTTGTGAGGATTGTGTGGATGGTACAGCCAGACAGATAGACGAAGGAGGCGGAGGTGAGCCGGATATATATACAACGACTGCAAGACACAATCATCGTCATCATCGCTGAAAGCACCACAGACCAACCTCACATACTTACCGACAGACTCTGAGCCACCACGTGAGGCCATCAGCTGCTGCCTCGTGAGCCCCGACTCTCCCGCCCCACCTCAGATCTTATCTGATCATCAGATTGGCAAAATCGCAATCCGCCGACCGGGGCCAGGCTGGCTGGCTTCGCCCCTCCGAAGCGCCTTTATTCGCCTCCCGCGGGTCTGTGTAGCGAGAAGCACGTCGCATCGGCGACCAGGACTGACCCGCCCCCACTCTCATCCTCGCCTTTCTCTGCTCGTCTTCCACGGCGCGAAAAGGTCTTTTCTCTGCAGGTGGCGCGCCGTCAGCGTGGCGCGGCGTCGTGCACGCCTCGTTCGTTCGTTCGTTCGGGCGCGGAAAGCGATCGGGCGCCCCCCCTCTCCACCTGGGCGGGCCGTCTGTATGGTCTCGAGGCGGCGGCGACGTGAGAGCGAGTAACGACTGGAGGGAGCAGTTGATTCGACTGATGTGCTTGGCTGTCCGATTCGGCTGTTGACTACCGAGATTTCGTGGTGAAGCCGGCAGACCAGGTGGCCAGGATCTTGGAGGCCTTTCTCTCGCGAAGTAGGTGGTCGTGATGCTGTAGTCCGTCTTTTACGGAGACGGTCTATCTGGGCGTGTTCTGCAGGCAGCCTTCTCGGCGTCAAGACACGGACCAAAGGAAGAAGATCCCAAAGCCGGCATCGGGCAAGCTCCGCCAGCTGGAGTGGACCCGCACGGCGAGCTCACGGCTTGTTCGTGGAGCCGGCAGAGCGGCCCGGTGGCAATATTAGTCATGCCATAGACGACGAGCTGCCGTTTTTTTCAAACCCTTCAGGCTCGCGAGATTTTCTCTGTCTCTCTTCTCGTCGCGAATTGGTGTGGAAACGGCCAAAAGGCAATGTGACCGCAGCGCAGAGTTGGCCACTGGTGGCGCCGGCGGGACTCGCGGCCGACTGAGCTCGATGAAGACGCCGTGGCTTTTCCTGGGCGACCTGCTCCGTTCTGCGGCTGGTTGCCTGGATAGGGTTGTTCGCCGGGTGGCGGGCTTCCAGGGGCCCCTCGAAGACAGCAAAGAGCTCATTGTGCGAGCATCGGACGGTAGAGAGACCGCGGCTGGGATACCTGGTTGGCCCGGACGCAGGGAAATGACACTGTCGTTGCCTGGAGCCCGAGGCCCCGTCTGGAGCCAGCAGAGGTTGCGGGCTTTGTCACCGACTTTGTCACCGACTGACTATACGGGAAGTCACCAGGTGTGGTGCGGTGTGTCGGGTTCGGCTGTCAAGCACCGTAACGTTTCTCAGTAGGTACCGTCCGGTCGGGAAGTGTTGACGACCCTATCTACACAGGTCTCGGCCTCAAGAAGTAGGTGCCAAAGTCGATCTGCCGAGAGAAATCTCTCCTCTCTTTCTGCTCCCAGACGATACGGCGTAGTACTCGGCAATCATGACAGTGGGAAGATGAGAGTTCGACTGACTGACCTCCAACTTCTGACGGTATGTTCTCGGGAATGCGTGTAGAAGAGAAAACCCGACACGAAGCAGGATGAGCGCTCTGCCCCCAACTCGGATGGATATCCCAATTCACTTGACAGCATACTTACCTTAGGTACGCATTGGCACCCAATGCCCTCTCTCAACGCCGCGGCCCTTTCCCATTCTCAGTCGCACGCGAGCCGCTCCGTGCCCGACACGTGGTCGCACCTGTAGTCCGGACCCGGCCACGGCGACCGCGGCGTCCTCGATGGCCACGTCCCGGCAGCCACCCGAGGCCTCGGCGCGGTCCATCTGCGCGACGCAGGCGGGTGTCCGCGACAGTGGCGGCCCAGCAAGCGATGGCAACGCCCGGGATCTCAAACAGGCTGCTGTTGCAGTCGCCCGCCCTCGCCGCTGAAGATCGTGCACTGCTTTATGCTGAAGGGAGAGCTCTCGAGGCCGGCAAAGGTGAAGAAGTCTGTCATGGCTCGCGCGCTGTCAGTCCTTTCGACCCCTCTACTCATCCTTTGCTGTCTTCGCCAGGTTCTTGTTGCTGTGTTGGGAACCTACTGGTCTTCCTTAGATCTGCATAGCGGCTCGTCAGTCACGAGTCGTGCATGCTTCGTGTTCAGAGTCTAGAAACAAACGCCAAGCCTGAACCGAGAGAGAAAAAAAGAGAAAAGAAAGAGAAATGAAAAAGGAAAAGAATTCACACCCAACGCCGGCCCCGCCCACGAAACGTCGAGTCCTCGACCACGACGCCCGAGCAGTTGTCCCTTGGCAGCGACCCGCGTCGTCGCCCGTTGCGTTGCGCACGTTACAGGCCGCGTGGAACGTCACCCGGTGCGAGTCGAGCGTGTCCGTCCAGGACTCCAGGTCGTCGCTCCGCTGGTGTCCGTGAGCAGGCGGGGCCGCATCTTCAGGTCTTCCCCCTGCGTGTCCAGGGAGTAGGGCGGCTTCAGACTCAAACTCACCTTGAGCGTCCCATCCAGGTTGACCTGCACGTCCCTCAGACCGGTGGTCTTCATTGTACCTGTTGATGTTGTAGGTTGTGTCAGAGAAGGTGATGGATGCCCCCCGCTGCCGCAGTCTTCGAAGGCAGTCATCGGAGCCGCTCCCCTTGGCTTCCACGGCGCACTCCTTGCGAGGCACGATGCCCCCGTAAGGCGAGCCGGAGATGGGCCGGGCCTTGCCGGCGACCAGGGCCAAGCTGGCTGCGGAGAGGAGTGCGCGGCGCGTGAGCAGATACATTGCGAGTGGCCCGACGCTGCAGTCCAGCGAGTGAAATGTTCGTGGCTGTGCCTCTTGGTCTTTGGTCCTCACGGGAATAGCCGAGTCGCCGGCCTCATTCATGCATCGTTTGCTGGCCCTTGCGTATCAATACCGGGACATGTATCACGTGAAGCCCTTTATACGTTGAGGCTGTAATACCCCTCGGAACACTGCCATCCATGGATGCAACTGTCCCTTCGCCTCTTATATGGCGAGTTGCCATCGACCGCAGTGCGCGAGTGACGTGTGTCGTGTTCTGCCCTGAGCTTCCATGAGCGCTAAATCATCAACATTCGACACCCGATGCTTGCCACCAGCCGAGGGATACTGCGATGGTTCCTAGGTACAGATGAAGGACTCCTTAGAAAATGGCCCATCGCGACCTGAAAAAGGGCAGCCATCCCGGAATCAAGTCTTTCCACCAGTGTCGTCTTGCAATCCGTCGACCACCGCAACCACACCGCACTCGGGAACAAACAATACCTACAGAAACCGCAGATCCCACACGGTCGTGGGAACATGCGCGTGGGGCAATGATAATCCTTTCTGAGTATGACTATTTTCTTCCGAGCGCGGCGGTTGATACAGTGGCGACAGAGGGGTAGAACATACTCACGTTGAGCTGGTGAGCAGTGGACGACCGGAAGTTTGATCAGATAAGCCCCCGGGGCACCATCATCGGCTTATTACTAAACACCCCCTTCCCTCCCACCACTTGGCGTCACGCACCAGACCATCGCCTTGGAGAATGACCTCATCAGCCCCTCCCAAGACCCCTGTCCATCTCAGTCCAGCCCCCCGCCCGCAGCGTGGGCGGGCTCTCGCTGGCAGTCAGGCCGACACGCGAGACCTACCTCAACAACTGCCGAGCTGACGCGCATCATACTTCCCCAGACAAGCCAGGGCCCCAGACCCGGGCCGAGGGGGGGACGTGGCGGCGTTCTCCATGTCACACCTCCCCAGTCGCGAACGATTAGTCGTCCACCAGGGTACAATTCAGGTCACACACGGCCACGCAAGAGCAAAGCCTGGAAAATACAACTGTGTGCCAAAGGGGCGGCATGGAAACCCGCGGCGTCTCACTTCATCCAGCCCGTATTTAATTGTGAAAAAAAAAGAACAGGTTCCTATAAACATCGTGGCCCCAGACACAATCATCGTCACAAGGCCGCCGCCGGTCCCTGGACGGCATCCATCGTCATCATCATATCAAATCCCCCCAAAAAACCCTCGTTCCAGTGAGTCATTCATCCTCATATCCCGCCTGAAACGCTTCTCGAGCGGGGCGTGTAAAGTAAACATAGCAACCGTGCGTAAGAAAACAGTGTATATCTTTTATGTTTTTTTTTGTCTTGTTCTTCGGACTCATGCCCCTCTCATCGTCAACCCGAGAGGAGACAAAGAGTAAGACCTCCCCCCTCACCAGCTGATGACCTTGGTGGGGAAATACTCGTCAATCAGCTCCATGTAGTAGGGCTTGAGCTCCTCGGCGTCGGGGATGCCGTCGCTCTTGCTGTAGAGGTCGTAGGGGTTGAAGGCGCGGACGGCGTCGAGCATCTTGTAGTCGTGCTCGACCATGAAGTGGTGGTAGGCGCCCTCCTTGTGCCAGGGGTAGAAGGAGTGGTAGCGGATCATGGCGAGGGCCTCGGCGGGCAGGGTGGACTGGTCCTTGCAGATCATGTAGAGGTACTCGTCGTGACCCCACGACAGCATGATGTTGTCGAGGCCGCAGCCGGGGGCGTAGATGCCGTTCTTGGTGCTGTAGATGGGGTCGCGGCTGTCAGGGTTGTCCTTGAAGCTGCCCGGGTAGATGATGCGCTCGTCGAACGCGCAGCCGACGGGGAACGTGTCGCCGACGACGTCCCACTGGCCCTCGGACCCGTAGAAGAAGAGCAGCTTGCCGAGGTCGTGGATCAGGCCCGTCAGCTGCATCCAGCGCGGCTTGCCGTCGCGGCGCATGGCCTCGGCCGACTGCAGCAGGTGCTGGATCTGCGACAGGCTCGTGTCCGGGTCCGAGTCGTCGATGAGAGTGTTGAGCTTCTCCATCGCCTCCCAGATGGTCATCTTCTCCCGCGGGCTGTACTTGAGGTTGTTGCGGACCTTGAGGTTGTACGCCACCGTCTGCTTCGTGTGCTGCTCCACGTAGAAGTTCTTGACCCGGTCGCACGCGTCCTCGTACTGCCGGAACTGCGTCTTGTCCTTCTCCGTGTCGAACTGCGACTTGGTGTTGAAGCCCTCCTGGCCCTTCATCACGTTGACCGCGTCGATGTTGTCCGAGGTCTGCTCCAGCTTGCCGCCGTCCCGAGCGGACGTGTCTTCGAGGAGGACCGCGGGTGCCATTGTGGTGGTTTTGTGTGTGTATGTGTGTGCGAGGAGGAGCGCGAGAGAGAGAGAGAGAAAAGAGGAGAGAGTGTGCTGTAAGATGGGGAGCAAGATGGCGCTGCAAGTCAAGTCTTCAGCTCTTGAAGGTCGACAGATGTGATCAGTGAATGTCAAGTTGATGTTGATTGATGATCTCGAGACCGGATGAGCATGTCGGACTCGGCTTGATATAGAGGGCCTCGAGGAAAGGCCCCTCCCTCACACGCGGCCGGCAAGAGGCGTGTAAGTCCCGAGCAGGACCGACGGGCCAAAACACCACCCACCCCTCCAACCCACCACCATCCACCACCGCCGCCCACATGATGGCGTATAGTCGCGGACCCCCCGGAAGAGGGCAAAATCGCCGACGCTGCCCGGGCCCCGGTCGTCTCCGCCGCGACCCGTTCGCCAACGTAAATCGTGTTTCCCCACGCCGCGCTAGCCCCGGATCGCTCGGCGCTTCGAGTCGGTTCCTGCTGAAGGGGCAATTCTGCCCGAGGGCCCCCCTTCGACAACGCCAACTGCCTTATGGGGGCGCCCCGCCAGACCCACTGGGCTGCATTCCATCGCATCGTCGCTGACGCTGACGCGGGATGTGCGTTGTGGGAAAGAAAAATCCGAGCCTGGGGGCAAGAGCTGGTTCCAGGAAAGAAACCCGCGGGCAGGCCCTCGAAGTGGCTGGGTCGGAGGAGGAAAGGCATCGTCAGTCAGGCAATCAGTCGACAAGATTGGATCTGACGCGACGAGTGATCGATGCCGGCGGCGGCGGCGGCAGAGGAACACCGCGCTATCGGCAGGCGAGCCTCCTGCCAAGACGTGCGAGCGAACCCGACACGACCCAAGAGAGACGGCCCAGGCCACCCCGTGTGCCCGTGCTGTTACGTAGGTGGCCCCTCGCTGCCTGCGTACATACTCGTACAATCGGTGGGTGGCGGCCACTGCGCATCGCACGGGGGACGGGACAGAAGCCGGGCCCTTGGTCGTTGCACGCCCCTTGGAGGCACATGATCCCTGATACCCGCTGTAGAGAGCCCCGTCCCAGCGGCAGTCGCTTGGTCATGGCTAATCGTCATGTCATCATTCGTCGCTGTCTGGAATCCAGCCCCACGCCTTCATGAGCTGCTGCTGGATGGCCAGCGTGGGACGAGCAAAGTCCCCTTCCGTCTTCCTCAGCAGTTCCAGGAGCGCTTCCTGGTCCGGCCGCTCGGAGAACTGGTCGCCGACTGTTATCCGGGATTGTGGTCAGCCTTTGGGTTCTCGTGCATTTTTTTTTTCTTCTCTCGGCATACGGGGCTTTTCTCCCGGCCTGAGGGGTGCACTTACAGGTCGCGATGCCCATGCAGGCCGTGAACATGGCGGGAGGCGACCACTGGTTGCTGTTCCCAATGCCACAGAGCTCACGCATGATGGTTTCAATTTGGGCCTAATACTACAAGTCAGCAGCCGTGCCTCTCTGCGAGTTCCTATTACTGAGTGAAGGAGGGAGTCTTACATTGGCCCTCTTGGTTGCGGCTCGGCGATTGGTACCCACTCGGGGAATGTTCGGGTCAAATTGTGTCAGGAACAGCTGGGCCAGCATGTGATGCTGGATGCCAATGACTACGGAAAAAGAACACGGTCAGTCAGAGAGTCGAGACGAAGACAAAACGGTATCTCTGGGGAGGGGGAATCGACCCACCATGACAGCTGGAGCCGTGCCATATCTCGGGGAAGGCTTCCGCGGGGGCGTTGCGCTCGCGGTAGAAGTAGGGGCTGAAGGAGAAGGGGCGGGACAGGGCCCATTGCTTCGAGGCCTCGTTGAGCATGTTCCAGTGGTGGCTCGAGGGCGGCGTCTCCCCAAAGCAGAAGTTGAGAACATCGGCGAGATGGACAATGGCCCGATTCGACCAGGTATAATCGTCAGTTGGCTCGTACGATCGATCCACTATGTAGTGGTCGAGGTTGATCTTGACTGGCTGCTGGGCCACCACGGCAATGTATATCTCCTGCCGCAGCCCGGCCCAGAAGGACGCCGCGCTCAGGCTGCCCGGCAGCATGATCTGGTCTCCGACGTTTACAAAGCACTGGATCCCCAGCAGGTGGCTGTAGTTGTCATGGCCCGTGTACGTGCCTGGCAGCAGCAGAAGCCCCACGGTCAGCTTTCCTCTTTCTCTCTCTCTTTACGTGTGTGCTATGGCAGGCATGTCGAAGGGGGAGAAGGGCCAGCTTACTGTCTATCTCCTCGAGCATGCGCAGGATGATCGTTGCCGCAAACAGGTTCTCGTCAGAGAGCATGGTCGAGCTGCCCAACATGGGGTTGAGGTACTTGAGGCACTCCTCGTTGTACCGCGTCGACACGAGCGGGTCAAAGTCGGTCGTGTGGCTCAGGTGGCGCGCCGCAATGGCCAGGCAGGCGTTGAGCAGTGTCGGGCACATGCCGACACGCTCCGGCACGACGAGCTCGAAATTGCGAAGCGGGTCACAGAGATCCAGCTACCGAGTACGAAGAAGGGGGCAGTCACCCGTCCCGTGGTTAGCGGAGGGTCCTCTCTCTGCGGGCCACAGATCGAACAAAGGGGGAAAGAGGGTCCCGGCCGGCTGGCAGGCAGTGGTAAGGGGGTGGAGAAGAAGGGGACTCACGCAGGTTGCTAGCTTCTGGATGTAGTGGCGGAAGAGCAAGGCCTCGGTGCGCGTCTTCAGGGGCAGGACGGAGGTGCTGGCGACGACGGAGCCAAAGATGTTCCCGCCCAGGGGCCCCAGGGGCGAGTGGGGGTTGGCGCCGCTCAGCGACAGCGACCCCAGGTCGAGCGGGCTGGAGGAGCTGGCCGTCTGGGGAGAGGGGGCCTGGTCTGGGCGGGTGTCCGCCGCCACGACCAGGTCGGTACAGTGTGGCCCGCCGTGGCTCAGGGGCGTCGAGCTGCTGGTCGTCGACCTCGCGTCGTCCGAGACAGCGCCGGCGCCCGCCTCGGAGCGCCGGCTTTGCCTGCCGCCCTCTGCTATGGACCCGTGCACGACGGGGTCCGACGGCTCTGATTGGGGCGAGCTGTGGCTGTTGCTCGAGGCGTCATCCTCATGGATCTGGTAGAAGGACACGTCCTCGGGCGGGCTGCCTGTCGTCAGGTACTGCGTCTCGTCGACGTACGTCACTGGACACTGTTGTTAGCCGGCGGCTCCAAGTCTGACTGTGTGTGTCCGTTCGTCTCTCTGTAGGTCTCCCTGCAGCCGGCGGAGGCGGGGCTTTACTCACGTTTCTTCGGCGCCCGGATCCATTTCTGCGTCTTCTTGAAGGAGCCGGCTGTGCGACGTTCTGGTCAGCGGGAGAACCAGACTGGCGGTAAAGCAGCAACAGCAGCGGGACAAGGCCAATTACCTTGGCTCGGCTTGAACTTGAAGGACAGCCTGCATTCGCGACCCGCACGAACGCAACGGCCGCATCTGGGGATCGTCCGATCGCCTGTTTGTCCGCAGCAGTGGTCAGTCGGGGTCGTCGTGCCGGCGAGGGGATTTGGGGAATGCCCGTCGACTCGAAAAATTCTGTCAGTGTAGCGAGATCAGGGAGTATAGTACGCACATTTGAGGTGGTGTTCACGGCACGTGACACTGTGGCATACGAAGATCCCAGTCAGTATATCAAAGCCACGACAGCGCAACGCCGACGAGACATGAGAGCCTGACAAGTAAAGCATAGCAGAGGGAACTCGGTTCTCACCATGGCGTCGCCAGCAGCTCGGGCTGCTTGACTGAGGGCATTCCCATGTTGAACGACTTTGTATAGACGGTGGACTTGGGGCTATAGGCTTGGGGGAGTCGAGAGAACAGAGCGTGAGGACGTCCAGAGTTGGAGAAAACCGGCGAGGGGCGACAGGGGCCGGCTAAAAGAATGGCATTTGCGGAGGAGCGACCAAGAGCCAAACGTGGGGGAGGGCGCTAGGCCAAGGAGCACCTGGGGCTGGATGGGGCTCGCTGGGGCGCAGCGGTGCCGGTCCCCGGACGGAGAGAGCCTGGTTGGGGATGGGGGCACGCGCGGTGGAGAAGCTCACGATCCGATCCTGGGGCCGCGACGCGCGGGCCAGCGAACCAGCGACGGGCGTTTGGTCATCGGACTAGGCGGGGGGCTAGGTGGCTAGCAGGGAGCCTAGAAGCTGGGCTCGTGTGTCTGCGCGTGGGTGTGTGGACGAGAGCGGTGGGATGGGCGAGTTTCAGAGAAGGGTCATGCGGGCGTGACGTGAGTCGCGGGTTGGGGGGGGGGGGGGGGGGGGAAACAGGAAGGGTGAGAGAGGATTGCGGTGTAGGCGTGCGTGCGGGTGTTAAGGAGGGGGTTCGGATATACGTGGGTATCGTGAGATTTGTGCGGTGTTGCAGTGAGAAGGCGCGACCGAGTGCGGCGCACAAATACGGCATGGACGGGATAGGCAGGTGTATGGAATACTCGATTCGGCGCGGCTGGGGCATCGACCAAATGTTGGGTTCAGTACAGCATTGATGAGACACCAGATTGATGGCTTTCCTCTCCATTATGTATGCACGCTGCATAAACCACGATCCAGGAGAATCAATTATAGCCAGACAGCCAGAGCCCAGACCTGCGATCGCGGTGCGAAGGCCGGTCGTGGTGGTGTCAGCAGTGCGAGTCCCGCGGGATGCGTGCAGGCGATTCTCCAGTTTGAGCCCTGCGGCTGCACACCGAGCCCACCTACCGCATGGAGCACGTTGGCAATGTGCAGATGGCCCGCCCGCGCCATTCTTGCTTGCTGCGGTGAACGGGGTATGGATATTACGTACCTAATGTGTTGATTACAATCTGCTGCGTGCGTGTGGCCCGGCTCACGATCCTTGGCCTGGCCCCGTCAGCGGGCTCGAGGGAGCCCGGACTCCAGCTGCCCGGGACACAAGTACCCCGCATCCCACAGCGCGTGCGATGTGCCAACTGTCCCCGGAGAGATAGCCCGGCGAGGCTGCGGTAGCGGCCCCCTCCCCGCACCAGTCTCTGTCATGGCGCCCCAGCCCGGCCTTCAGGCTTCGACTTGTACCGCTGTTCAGCCATCGAGTGGGTGTCTCCAGTCCAGCATCTGGAGGTGGGCGATCCCAGGCATGTGCTTTCCAGTAGCCGGTACACCTGCCTCATTGAAGCAACCACTTCCCCGCATCACAAGGCCCCCCGGGCAAGGTTGCAGCGCATCGCTGCCCCGGCACCCCCGGCTACCAACTTGCAAGCAAGCCCCTCTCCTCGTGCGGAGACAGCCAGCCGCGGGCGAGTTGGCACAGATGTGCCCGCCCATTCAGGAGCCTCGTCAAGGTCCCTATAAGTACCGGTACTCCGCAGATGGCGAGACTCGGCCGAACCTCCCGATTCTCCCCTCCACTGCAATCCCGCAAACCCGACACGCGCCCGCGTCGGCGTCGCCTGCAAATCTGCGTGTCCCTCTTTTCCCATCCCGCCACCCACGCCCCTCGTCACGTCAAGCCACGCCCACGGGACGCCACGCCACGCCTTGCCGCGTCGCCAGCCCGCCCGCCAGCCCGCCCGCCACGGCCATATCAAGACTCGCCCGGCCTGCGCTTCCTTGCTCCCCGCCATGGCTTCTACCGCTGCTCCTGGCCATGCTGGCTCGCCTGCCCCCGCCGACGACGCGCCATCTGCAGCCAATGCCTCCCGCCCTGACGATGCCCGCCATCACGATGCCTCGCCCACCGATCAATCCGCCAAGCGCGCCGATGGCCACGATGCGAAGCGGCCCCTCGGCATCAATGTCGTCCAGGGCGCCAAGCTGGCCTCGGACAAGGAGCAGAAGATGACCCTCCTCCAGGGCATCCGCCTCTACCCCAAGGCCATTGCCTGGAGCATACTCATCTCCACCTGCATCGTCATGGAGGGCTACGACATTGCCCTCGTCAACAACTTCTACGCCAACCCCTACTTCAACGAGAAGTACGGCGTCCTGCTCGAGGACGGCACCTACCAGGTCCCCGCCGCCTGGCAGTCCGGCCTGTCCAACGGCGCCGTGGTCGGCGAGATCATCGGCCTCGCCATCAATGGCTGGGTGTCGGAGCGCTTTGGCTACCGCTACACCGTCATCGGCTGCCTCATCCTCGTCTCCGCCTTCATAAGTATCTACTTCACTGCCCAGTCCGTAGTCGCCCTCCAGGTCGCCGCCATCTTGTGCGGCATCCCCTGGGGTGTCTTCCAGACCCTCACCATCACGTACGCCTCCGAGGTCTGCCCCGTCACCCTGCGCGGCTACCTGACCACGTACATAAACATGTGCTGGGGCTTTGGCCAGCTGATTGGCGTCGGCGCCATCATGGGCTGCCTGCACTATGCGAACGAGTGGGCGTATAGAATTGTAAGCCGTCGTCAGCTCGACCTCCGCCGTACCGTCCCGACAACCTTGTTAACCTTGCCCAGCCGTATGCGCTGCAGTGGATCTGGCCGCTGCCCTTGGCCGTCGGCATCTTCTTCGCGCCCGAGTCGCCCTGGTGGCTCGTGCGCCAGAAGAAGGTCGCCGAGGCCAAGAAGTCGCTCCTGAGGCTCACCAGCCTCAACCAGGAGACCGACTTTGATGCCGACGAGACCATTGCCATGATGGTCCACACCACGTCTCTAGAACAAAAGGTGAGCCATCTAGAAGGCGGGCAGAGCTAGTGCCCGAGTCACCGTAGGCGGCAAAAGCAATGTGAACTGACTCGCCGTGTAGATCACCGAAGGAGCCAGCTACATCGACTGCTTCAAGGGCGTCGATCTGCGGCGCACAGAGGTGAGACCAGTAGCCCCACCCTAGCCAGAGCCTCCTGTTAATGCGGACCAATGGGGCAGATTGTCTGCGTGTGCTGGGCCATACAGAACCTCAGCGGTAATTCCTTTTCCAACTTCTCAACCTACTTTCTGCAGCAGGCCGGCTTGGACTCGAACACGTCTTACGCGTTTGCCCTTGGCCAGTATGCCATCAACTGCGTTGGCGTCCTGGGCGCCTGGGGCCTCATCACCCTGGGCGTCGGGCGAAGGTACGAACGGCGCCTCACCTTGTCTCGCTGCATCAGTACACTAACATGGTCAGGGCACTGTACATCTATGGTCTGGTGGGCTTATTCGCCATGCTTCTGATCATGGGCTTCCTTGGGCTCGTCAAGGACAGGGCCGCCGCTTCGCTGGCCACGGGCAGCATCATGCTCGTCTGGGCGCTCTTCTACCAGCTCACCGTTGGGACGGTCTGCTACTCTCTGGTTGCCGAGATCTCGACCCGACGCCTGCAGATCAAGACGGTGGTCCTCGGGCGGATAACCTAGTATGTGACGCGATGTACTGAGAATATTGCTTTCACTGACACCATCCCCAGCAACATCGTATCCATCATCTGCGGTGTCCTGACGCCGTACATGCTGAACCCGAGCGCCTGGAACTGGGGCAACTACGCCGGCTTCTTCTGGGTGAGTTGGCGCCCGGCCTTCCCACTCCTGTCCTGTCCCGTCCTGTCCCGTCCCGTCCCATCTTGCTGACCCCCGCAGGCCGGCCTCTGTTTCCTCTGCCTCATCTACAGCTACTTCCGCGTGCCCGAGCCGCAGGGCCGCACCTTTGCCGAGCTCGACCTGCTCTTCGAGAAGAAGGTCAGCGCGCGCAAGTTCGCGTCCACCGAGGTCGACGTCTTCGCCGAGGGCGTGGATGGCGACGTCCTGAACGCCTTCCAGGACCAGATCACGTACTCCCATGTCGAGAAGCGCCCGGTTTTCGCTTAGTCGCAGGGAGAATTTTGTGTCGCAAGGCAAGGGGAGCTTCCATTGTTGCCGCGTGCGAGGATAGTCCGGGAAAGGCACGGGGCTCTCACTTGGGCTGAGGGGGGGGAGGGGGGGGGGGGGGGGGGCTGATCTTGATATCCAGATTTGTGCGTCGGATCGTTGCATTGCTGGGGCCAGGCAGTGAGCTGTCGCCTTGGCCCAGGGGCTGATCAGATCAGCCTATGATACCCAGACTTGTCAGTTGAATGGCTGGTGTCAACTTCACATGGCTTTTGGAGGACAGCTTGACAGGCGAAATCTGTACGGCTTGTATAAAATTGCCTATTGTTTCATCATCTGGACTCCATGTTCTCGGCACGGCGCTTCTGATCTGCATAGCCATGTCAAGAGCAAACATGATATGACGTTGTCCGCAAGGAGCTCGCAATTCGCGAAGAAAGTGGATTAAACGTTTATCTGGACATGCTCTGTTGATACATTGTGAACCTCCCGTCCAAGCATTCAGTATTCGATGCGTGGTATCGTTTATGGCCTCGATGCGCGTCGAAAACAAAACAAAGTCAGCAAAAGTCTATCCGTGAGTACTTGTACAGCCCCTGGCCCTTCAACTCCCAGACCCTATCTCATGTCCCCAGCGGCTCTCTGCCAGCGCGAATGCAACCTGTCGCTTAGCCCATGTAGCCTCGCGGCAGCGCCATCGTGCGACCCCGTGTAGATCGCCCTCCAAACCCACCCTCCCGCTTCCCTTGCAGCTCATCGGCGGCGCCCGCGGCTGGCCGTCGACGACGACCTGGCCGAGGACTGCTTCTGGACGCCCCGCGGCCCCGCCGTCAGATGCTGCTGCTGAGCTTGCAGCCGCCGCGACCGCCGGGGCGCCGACGCGGATGGGACTGGCACGACGGCGCCGTGGCCGGACTCGGGCTGGGGCGCTTCCCCGCGGGTTGGCGGGCGGTTGATCGGTGTCCAGCTTGTAGAAGACGGTAGGGGGACTGGCGACTGGTCGGGCCTCGCTGGGCTGTCCTCTCTGCGGCTTGCCCGGGTTCGGGTCCGAGCTAAAGGGGATTCGTCTTCTTCTCCGTCCTCTTCTTCGTCCTCTTCTTCGTGTTCCTCGTCGTCTTCCTCATCGGTGTCGTTCTGGCCTTCTTCACCCTGTCCTTGCTGCATTGCTTCCAAGTCTACAACGATGCAGTCCTCCATGCACTCGTCCCCGTCTTCATTCTCTTCGCTCAATTGCCGCAGTTCTTTCGAAGCAACTGACCGTCGCTCTTCATTCTCTTCGTTCAATTGCCGCAGTCCTTCCAGGACAATTGGTCGTAGCTCTTCATTCTCTTCGTTCAATTTCCGCAGTCCTTCCAGGACAATTGGTCGTAGCTCTTCATTCTCTTCGTTCAGTTTCCGCAGTCCTTTCGAGGCAATTGAGCGTAGCTCTTCGTTCTCTTCATTCAATTGCCGTAGTCCTTTCGAAGCGATCGACCGTAGCTCTTCATAGACACGCGACAAGAATCGTCCGGAGGGGGATGAGCGCGACGTTGTCGAGCCTCCCGTCGATGGGGCTTGCGGGGTCCCTCTGGTCGCAGATGGCGAGCTTGGTGCTCCCACGTTCGGCTGCCTTATTTTCAGCTCTTCCGTGCATGATGTCAGCTCCTCGGTCATCGCGGTCTTCGGAGGCCGCAAGGCGAGCCAGTGCTCATCAAAGAAGTAAGTCTCCTGCCTTGCATCTTGGCCCTGGCCCTGTGCTGAGACTGGCGGCGGTGCTCGAGACGAAGGCAAGTTGTGTCGCTGCTGGCCTCCAGCCGGCATCGCCTCTCGCAATGGGCACAACTCGAGCGGTTGGGCGTTCGAGAGAAAGGGCCGCCCGATGCGGTGCCGGAGTGATTGTTGTCCTTGAGATGATGACGGGTCTTTCTTCTTCCAGGCCTTAAAGCGACGGCGCTTTGCTTCTATGTCGGGTTCGTAAAGAGGTCGATGTCTGACGTCTTTCCGGCCCTTTCTTTCCAATTCTTCGAGGTCCCTTTCGAGCAAGCGGAATTCGTAAATGTTATCAATGATCCGCTTTGCTAATTCCGTTCTGCTTCTTATGTCGCTGATGGACGTATTGTGTATCCTCCGAGGCACGTCCGGTTTTTTGTAGTCATTACAATGACTTAAATGACTGACCACCTCGGCAGACTTCAACATTTCGACCGAGACGTCGAAAAGACCGCTGAGACTGGCTAGTAGGTGCTCGACTTTCTCGGGAACATAAACATAATGCGCCCGGGAGCCTATTATGATGAATGCAAACCCGCGGCCTAATTCCCTCAGCCAATTCGCCGGCTCGTCTGGGCCTGCTGTGCTTCTGTGCAACACACGGCCTTTTCGGATGGTTTGGATGCAGCACTCACCAGTGACCATGTAGACGTTTAACTGAGTTGTATAAAATTGGTATTTGAAGCCTTCAATCAACTGGACCTCGTGGACAACGGAATTCTCCTTTTGCGACCAGATTTCTCTTGCGGTTGCGATTATGGCTGTGGGGGAGCTGAGGTCCTGTCTCGGAACAGAAACTGCCTCATTTCCTAGGCAGAGGAGGTGTATATCATCTCGCGAAACCTCGCTGACTTCACTGAACCACCCTCTGCTTTCCCCCCTGAAGGAGGGTGATTGCTCATCCCAACAGGAAAGTTCAGCAGAGAGGTGATTGATGCGATGAGAGGATATTTCGTGTCGCTGGGGTTCCGCCTGCTGCTTCAATTCGGACCAGGCAGAGGTAGATGAAAGAGGCATGGCAACACGCAATAGTTCCCGCGGTAGGAACGCGAGAAATATGCGCGATTCGCGTCGATGTTGATGATGTTGATGATGTTGGTTCCTGTATGCCCGTGGCCGCCGGGAAGTGCAGAGCTGCGTTTGGTCGTTCTCGTGATCTCCGTGATAGTTGTGATTTGAGGCATCCGGGAGCTTTTGGTGTTGATTCGAGACGTTAAAGTTCCGACTTCCCGCAGGACGAATCGCCAAGTTCCATAATAATCGTGTCTTCCCGCGCAGGAGTGCCTGGTAAGATTCATAATACCGTTGTCCGATTACTTTGACATGATTGTCTTTGTGCAAGGGCGTTGCGTTTGCTGGCTTCGAACGGACAGGGGACCAGGGCAGCGGCCACGCAACATTTGCGCTGGGATTCCGCTTTAGGTGACACTGACCCGTGCTGGACCAACACCCTTGAAAGTTGGTTTTGGTTCTTGATTGGTAGCGGCACACGGAAGGAATTGGAGAATGGACCCCTTTTCATTGCCCTCGTGGTTTGCTCGGAGGCCCTGAAGGCCGGCCGGCCGTCTCTCCTTGCGCCGGCCTTGGTTTGCGGCCCGATCCCACTGCAGCTGTGCTCAGAGATGCATCACAAACCGCCGGCACGAGCGCCATGCACAAAGGCCGGAACCGTGGGCCTCCTCGATCGATTTGGAGGCGCGGATTGCGCATCATGCAATGCGCTTGTTTGGAGTGGTCGTTGGAGTAAATCTCTGCATGGGCATGTTACCCTAAGCGCCTTGCGCCTCTGCAAAACATGGCAAGGAGTTCTCGAGACTCGAGGCAAACAACTCATGCTCCAAGCTCGGAATCTTGGCCAGGTCGTACCGTCGTATTGTCCTGGTTTGCTGCTCAGCCGAGAGATTGTCGGTTGTTCCATACTCTACAACAAACCGAGGCCACTGGGTCGCACTCGTTCAGTGTTGCTGATTGCAAAGAGAGCATTATCCCCGGAGTACCCGGGCCTCTTCGTGTTCCGCAACAATCATAGGCCGTAAAGTCTGATGAGCAGTTATATAAGTCTTCAAAAAGCCGATCTGATTGCCTCGATTACGGCGTCAATCTAATATGGTAGAACAGGGGCCGTACGGCTTCGCAAACATGGGAGTGCCTATTTTTGTCATTCCAAGTTATACCCCAATATCCAATCCATGCGAGCGAGGCACCGGGGCAGGTCTTTGTCTGCTAACAATCGTCGACAGCTCTTTGTTCCCGCCGCGGTTTGATATAACAGGCCAAGCTCTGTATGAGCCCCTGTCCCCGAGTAGCAACCCACGGTAACGGTTAAGCAACCGGCCGCCAGACCAACGTGGCTCGTCCGGCTGCACCATCACTCGCTCGTCGGTGCTTGCCTAGCTTGTCCTTTTCCGAATTAGCAAAGACAAAGGCCTTAAACGAAGGCTAACACATCAGTGTGCCGTCACCCGTGGTCCTCGGTGTAGTCACTATTGATCAGCGATTTGCGAGACGAGGCGAGGCTATAAAGCTCCCTCCTCGCTGGAGGAAAGCATGAATCAAAGTAGCAGACACGGCACATTCAACACTTCAAGCTCGAAAGACGGAATCCACCACAGCAGCCCTAAATACTGGATTCAACATTGCGACCCCATGCCTTCCCACATCGATACACGACATCCAGCATCACGCACTATACCGCGGCTTCTCAACCAAGATCGGCCCTGAGGTCATCATGCCTATTCAGCCATTTAAGGGAGGCCCTGAACTCGAATCTGACCTCAGACTAGGTCTTTGCATTTTAGCCGGTGTCCCAGACGAATTTGAGGCTTTCGCGAGGAAGGTCCGTAAAGCTTCACGCACCAGCCTTGTGCTTATCCAGAGAAAGGAGGATGGCAAGAGGGTTTCTGCTCCAGCCCCGAGAGGAGATCCTGGGACTCCGAAATGGGGGACTCCGAAATGGTACGGCTACTTACGACGAGCCGCGATGACAATCTGGGGCGTTGAGCGAAAGGATCTGGGGTCAATCTACGTGATAGAGTACCCCGAATCGGAGTTCTCTCGTCATCGCGGCAACCCTTCTCGTCATCGCGGCAACCCTATAGTCCACGAGTTGCCTCATAAAGGAAAGGGCAAAGTCATTCACGAAGGCGACAAGGCAAAAAGCTGGGACAGAAAGCACTTCCAACGTGAAAGCTATCGCGGCAGAAGAAGCATACACTGGAGGAGAAGCATTATCGGCAGGCCAACGATCATTGATGGCTCCTCTTACCTTAAAATCGGTTCTCTATGGTTTTTCGTCCATGCCTTGACCACCAAGAAGCTGTTCAAGGCCAGTGCGACATTAATCTACAAGACCAGGATGAAAACGCTTCTCGAGCGCAGGGTAGACAGAATTATGGACGCCGGTGCGGACGAGTGTCTCTTCACCGGAGAGACTGAAAACATCAGCACTGACGCGCAAAATCTCATCAACGCTAACAAGGCCGAAATATCGAAACTGGACTTCTCTGGCCGCAATTTGCAACTCCTGAAGCGAGGCGGCAAAGACCAGGGAACGAGCCGCGAAGACGAGGATATCACTGAACAGGTTATGTGGGATTCCATGAATGATACTAACAGCGTGTTACTGCTTGATCTGTCTCATCAGGAGCGCAGCATGTTTGATAGATTCACGGGTCAGGAACCGCTCACAGCAATCCTTCGTTCGGAAGACGACACGGACTACGACACGGACGACTCAATGGGATATTTGGTTGACCTCGAGGTCTGGAAGAGAGGGTACACGCCACCGCCTGTCCAGCAAAATCACAGTTTCCTCGACGAAACGCAAGGCACGTCTGATCTGTCGTCTTCCCCGCCGTTGCCGTTTCCACTCGAACGAGATGCCCATTTGTCCCCAGGCGCCCACATCAAAGAGGAAGACTTGGTGCAGAGAACG
Organism: Hansfordia pulvinata; assembly: GCA_006538405.1. Lineage (NCBI taxonomy): Eukaryota > Fungi > Ascomycota > Sordariomycetes > Xylariales > Hansfordia > Hansfordia pulvinata. The sequence continues at coordinate 312,440 of BJKQ01000018.1, forward strand.
AGGGCCATGTCGATAGGGGTAGACCCGCAAGACCTGCTGGCGGTAAACAAGCCGGCAGGGTTTTGGCGCCCAGATCTCAACAGGCACCCGGAGCAGCTCGATCCGGAAGTGCAGCACAGATACCGCGAGACGGGAGCAACAGGGGAAGGCGTCCCCTGGGGACCCGGAGAGTGGCCAGACCAGTCGCAAACCACCGCACCACGCCCTCCCTCAGTGAATCCTGAGCCCCCGCAAGTGTTCTTCCCCAGCCAGCCGACCCCCTCTCAACTTCCGACCCCTTCTCAACTTGCGCAGCACCGGCCGCAGACCAGCATCCTCAGGCCCGCCCCATCATCTTCCATGACCCAGCGAGCGCCCCGCCAGCCCCCGCCGCAGCACTCGACAGCGAAAACAGCGAAGACAGCGAAGCCGCAAGGAGTCAGCAAGCAGCCATCCACTCGCGCGCGCCGCCGGTGAGTCACGAATGGCAGGGAGTCGCTTGCGCGCAGAGAGGGGGGATTTGAAGCGCGGAAGGGTTTATTCGGGGCTTGCAACTTGCAAGCACTGGTAACGGGGGAAATGCCAGAGAGAGATGGGGCAGGGGATTTAGGATGTACTACTAGGGAGTTGGTCGGGACCGGGACTGTACGCGCACGGCAGGATGTATTCGATTGTTGGTTTCTACTCTTTTCTTGTCTTTCGTTTGCTAGTTCGAGATTGTACGAGTATGCCAGGATGTATTTCATTGTTGATTTCTACTTTTTCTTTTCATTCATTCCCCAATTTCAGAAAAAAAAAGAAAAAAAGAAAAAACCAGCGACGATGACTCCTGTCGACTACTTGATGCTAAGACCAGATTGTCGTTCTGTGCTAACAGGGCACAGCTACGGTACCTTAGATGGACAGTCGAGTCCTTTTGGGGTCAATATCGAAAGGGCCTAGTTACCTAGGTACTCAAAGCAGTGGTGTACAGAGTAAGTGCGTCAATCCCAACGGCTACAGACGCTTTGCCATCGCTCGTTTGCCCCATGGGCCCTTTTCAACCTTCCAAATGCGACGTTGCCTGCGTATACGGGCTTGATCTGAACGCAATCGTTCCCTTCTGCCGTGCCATCGCCCGTGTGGTCGGTCTGCAGACCCTCGTCAGGCTTCCCAATGCGTCATCGCCCGCGTCCACGCACTGATCTGAAGGCAATCAACACCCCTCCCTACCCCCTTCGAGCCTTAATCGCCATCAGCCAATCGCGGAAGGAAAACCCAGGAGCAGATTCCCCCCCCCCCCCCCCCCCCCTAAGCGCCCCCGAAGCGCCCTCGAAGCATCCCCCTGGGCCCTCACAGCTCCACCCCCTCAAGCACAGCAGGCGGCGCCCCATGCCCATGCCCATGGCCACCCCCAGCCCCTGCACCGCCAGCCCGGCGCCGCGGCCAAAGCAGGCCGCGGTCGCGGACGTACTGGATGGGGCGGGCCACGGACAGGGACAGGGCGCGGCCGACGCGGGGCCTGTGGAAGGAGCGCTGGATGTCCTCGAGGGAGCGGCCGCGGGTCTCGGGCATGTAGGCGGCGAGGACGGCGGTGGCGAGCAGGGTGAGCCCGCCGAAGAGGAAGTAGGCGCCGAAGGCCGAGGCGGACAGCAGGATGGGCGTGAGCAGGGCCACCAGGAAGTTGGAGAACTGAAATCATACCGTCAGCGGGTATTCTACAGCGGCATTTTGAGAAAAGGGGGAGGCCTCTGGGGTCTGTGAAAGTGGCGATGCTTAAGACAAAAAAGAGAGAGCGAACGCACAAAGCTCAACCCCATGGCGACCGAGTTGGCGGCCCCGCGCGTGTTGCCCGGCTGGATCTCGCTGGCGTACACCTTGGCGACGATGCCCCAGGTGGCGCAGAAGCCCATGCCGAACAGGAAGACGGCGACGACGACGACCCAGCGGGCGACCCCCTCGGCGGTGACCACCCCCGCGGCGTACAGCCCGCCGATGAGGAACATGAGGCCCGACAGGCCGACGCCGCCCGAGATGGCGGACGCGCGGCGGCCCCAGTGGTCCGTCAGCAGGAAGGCGGGGATCGTGGCGGCCAGCATGGCGATGGAGGAGACGCCCGAGGCCAGGAAGACGGAGCTGTCAGGGGGGAGGCCGGCCTGGGAGAAGAGCGTGGGCGCGTACTATACCGAGGCAAGGCAGAGTCAGTCAGAGATTGAAGGGAGGGAGCAGGTCATGACGAGGAGGATCTGCCCACATAAGTAATGGCGTCGATGCCCGCCAGCTGCACCGCGCTGAGGAAGAAGAAGGCCAGCAGCGTGCGACTGCGGTATCCCCGGCGGAAGAGCAGCTTGTAGCCCTGCCACCCGGACAGACTGGGCCGCTGGTCGCCGGCGGACAGCAGGAAATCCCTCCGAGCCTCGTCCATGTCGAACTCGAGCGAGGCCAGGGCGCGCAGGGCCTCGTCGGAGCGGCCCCGCAGCAGCAGCCAGCGCGGGCTCTCGGGCATGAGGCAGCAGGCGAGGGCGAGCAGCAGGGCGACGGCGGCCTGGACGACGTAAGGGGCGCGCCAGGCGATGCTGCCGGAGGCGCGGGCGGTGGCGTAGCAGGTGAAGTAGCCGAGGCAGACGCCGGCGGTGGCCATGAACTGGGGCAGGGCGCTGAGGACGCCGCGGCGGCGCGAGGGCGCAATCTCGGTGATGTAGACGGCCATGCTGCCGAAGAAGACGCCCTGCCCCACGCCGCCGACGGCGCGCCCCGCGATGAACTGAGGCAGCCCCGCGGCCGAGCCCTGCAGCGCCGCCCCGGCCGCGAACAGCAGCGCCCCCGGCAGCACCACCCGCAGCCGCCCGAACCGGTCCGCCGCCTGCCCCGCGAACACGGCCGGCACCACGCTCGGCAGGATGATCATCGACACCGTCAGCCCGTGCAGCGTCGCGCTCAGCGGTGCCCCCATCAACGCCACCCACTGCCCCATCGACGTCGTCGCCCCGATGCACCCCGTGTCGTACCCGTTCAGCAGGCCTCCCAGCGACACCACCGCCGACGCCAGCACGTGATTCGGGACTGGTCCGATGGCCATGGCGAGGGAGAGAGAGAGGCGGACTGGTCGAACTCGTCAATGGCCGGCACCTCGATGGAGAAGAAATGCTGTGTATATGTAGGAAGAAGTCTGTTGTGATCGTGAAAGAATAACCGGCAAATCTCAGCTGACCGAGAGGGGGAAGTTGATTCTTGACCGTCTGTCTGTCTGGCCTAATAAGTGCATAGACTCTGCAGAGGCCTATCTGGGACTACAGTACTTCTCCTGGGTTACTAATCGTCGTATCCGGATTCTGGGGTCCGGGGTCCGTCGCGGGGTCGACCCCTCCTCCTCCTCGAACCGCAGTGTGCATGCCCACGCCCACCCTGGTCGTTTTTTTGCGCTAGACTCACTAGTACGCCTTGGCGCTACAAATTCTGCAGATTCCTGAAGTACCGATGATGCGCACACATAAGAACGTGGTAAACTTTCCAGTCTTGCTAGGCCCCTATTCCCGACCCTTACTTCCCACCCTGCCTCCTACTTCCAGACCATTAACACGTAAGCCCTAATATAACCCTAACCCTAACCTTAACCTTTAGCCAGTGTAAGAAACATGCACTGTAATGACCCTTTTAACCCGCGATAAGGAAAAGTATATGCCGGGCCGTCAAAGCTGTAAAGGAGTGATATGCACTATTTATAAGAGACCGAATTACCCGATTAAGAAGTCTAGCACTTTTATCTAATGGTAGTCAACATTAAAGGGGAGGCGCCGACGAGGTTATTCCTTATAGCCGGTCACTTACACGTCGCATTGCCCGTATGATTCAAGGTACATAATCTTACAGCCCTGCATGTACTGATTTTTAGTACTGTAAATCTTTGCGCTAAAACGACCAGGGTGGGCGTGGGCATGCACAAAAAGGGCGTGGGCATGCACACTGCGCCTCGAACGGCCTAATTAGAGAGCGGGGGGCCCTAAAGACCACAGCATCCGGATTGAACAGTCCGCAGGGGTCGTACAGCTCAGCCCCCGAAGCCGGGATCGTCAAAGATAAGAGCTCAAGTCGGCGACTTTGAAAGGGCGTGGTCCGAGTGAGTCGAGCGAAAATCCCATCGTGAAGATTTCCCTTTACTAAACAGAACATGAATCTTCCTTGCAAATAGTCACGAGTGTAGTCTGAACAGCTAGTACATGAATCAAAACAGTGTTCGAATTAGGAAAAGATGTTATCGTTGTCCCCAAAGCATGCGAATTCAATCCGAACCCTCGCAGCTTTCCAGCCACGCGGTAGTCTCCCCCCCCCCCCCTTCGAAGACGATTGATCGGCGGCGTCGCGGCATCACCACCACTTCCTGATTGACCGAGAAACGTTGGCCTCCGGAGCCTTGGTATCCACCCCAACCAAACAAGCTTCAGGCGTCTGATTGTGGACCGCGATAATGGAGCAAGTCAGAGACATTCATGTGACGATACTCGCGGACGAGCGCGTAGGGGCTGCGAAGCTCCCTATCGTGCGGCAGGATTCGTGCGTTCACACCGCGACGCAGTATAAGCTCCACCATCTCTTTATGGCCACACGCAGCTGCTAAATGAAGCGGGGTAGCTCCGTTTTCATTGGGGACTCCTGCTTGCTCGGCGATGTTTTCATGGTCCAAGAGTGCATCAAGAACCTCAAGCTTGCTGCTTTTGTCCGTTTTGAATAGACCCGCTGCGAGATGTAGTGGGGTATTCCCGTCATTGTTGCGAAAATTTGCTTGTGTAGCGGCTCCCTCGTGGGCCAAAAGCCGCTTAACAAGAGCTCTCCTGTTTTCGCTTCTGACTGCGATATGGAAAGGTGTGTTTCCGTTCGAGTTTGGAACGCCTACTGGTGCGGCGGGCCCCCCGTACTCCAAGAGTGCGCTGAGTATAGAGCAAACGTCTGCAGTAGCATAGTAGGCTGCCGCTAGGTGTAGAGGGGTGTCTCCATTCAAATTTGGAACCCCTGCTTGTGTTGCGGCCCCCTCGTGGTCCAAAAGTGCTTCAACATTGCCGACTTCGCCGGATTCGATTGCGAGATGGATTGGGCTGTTTCCTTCATGGTTTAAAACCCCTGCTTGTGTTGCAGCCTCTTCGTGGTTTAAGAGTCTCTTGATGGCTTGTAGACCGTATCTGTTGCGGGCTGCAAGGTGGATTGGGGCGTTTCCGTCATTGTTTGGAACCCCTGCTTGTGTTGCGGCTCCCTCGTGGTCCAAAAGTGCATTGAGAGTCTCAAGGCAAATCTTAGGCTTCTTGTATGAGCTTAATAAAATGTGGAGCGGGCTGTCCCCACGTACACGGTCTGGAACTGCTGCTTGTGCTCCAGCTTCGCCGTGGTCGAGGAGTGAGAGCAAAGTTTGGTGACAACCGCGCCCAGCGGCCGCATGCAGCGCAGCCCACCCGTTGGCATCGTGTAGCCCACCTAGCGCGCCATCATACTGTAAGAGCCAATTAACCGCCTCAGTGCGACCGTGAGCTGCCGCGCAGTGAAGCACAGTTTGGCCTTTCGTCGTTCTCTCTCTGACAAGCGTGGACGGGCTGTCGGGCAGCAGCAAGGCCAACATTTCCGTGTCTCCCAGCCCCGCTGCGGTATGGATTGCACTCAGCCCAGATTGATCTTGAGTCAGGACATTTGCTTTGCGCTCCAAGAGATATCGAACTAATTCCAGGCGACCGTAGTTTACTGCAGCGCTCAAGGCGGTTCTCGAATATCCGTACGGCAGGGCACGTTCGAGTTCCGTATGTTTAGTGAGCAAAAAGGCCGCAGTATTTCCACGGCCTTGCCGTAGGGCGTCCTCAAGCGCCTCGAGACCCGTAGTAGTCAAGGATTCCAACTTGCCATTCGGGTGCTTTCCGATGAACCAGCGCAGCATCTCGGTCTTGTCATCGAGGACCGCGGGCCCCATTATATCCCGTTCGAGGTCCTCCCACTTGTCGACGCCCCAATTGGGAAGCTCGGTGTATTTCAATAGGATTTCTCTTGACAACTCTTCATGACCCTTTCCAGATGCTAATTTTCCAGATGCTAATTGATGTGCACGGTGCCCCGATTGGTTCCGCAAGTCGAGATCTGCACCGTGTTTGATCAGAATCCTCGTAGCCTCATGGTGGCCATTCCTTGCAGCTGCATGAAGCGGAGCGCCCCATCTCTCGCCAAGAACGTCGAGGTCCGAGTCGAATTCCAGGATGCATTCAAGCAAGCTTGTCAGGTTCTTCTCAGCGAAAAGGTAATGGAGGGTCGCCGAATCGGTGTAGCGGCGAACTTGGAACTTTTCAAAGACATTGCTCAGATGAATCCATCTGCGGCAATCCAGTCCCCTTAGGAACTCGGCCTGTGGGACGCGGAGGGCCGCTTCGTTGGCATACGCCTCGTTGGCATGGTAGAACATCTGAGCGACTGCGTAGGGCAGGAAAGGAAACTTGTCAGAGATTGTGTCTCGAAGCTTCTTGGAGTCGTCGTAGCGTGCCTCAGGAAGTTCCTCCGGGATGGCAACATGGGTCGAAAGATCGATGAGCATTTGCTCTTCGCAGCATTGTTTAAGCCTGTCGTGGGACACACTTTGGAAGTCGCCTTCAATTTCTGGGAAGATCTCGTGCAAACCTCCCTCCTTGAGCAGGAAATCGCGGACTGACTCGTGTATGAACTGAACTCTGGGGTCTTCTGTGCGAGGCACTTCGATAAGTCCTTTAGACTGGCCGACAATGAAATCGCGCGCGAAATCGACGTCCCATTCAGAGGCATCCTCAGGGTCGAGCTTCATTCCAACCATGATCGCACAGTAGAACTCCTGAGGCTTCAAGGGGTGTTTCGCGAACAGGGCCCATTGAATGCATAGAAGCAGGCTGTCCATGTGGCTATTGTCGCGCTGTAGAATTGTTTTGAAAAGCGTGCTCAAGTCGCGGGGCAGAAGATCAAGCTTCTCCATGACCAGATCGATCCGACGATTGAGGAAGTCTGGCAGAAGGATATCGACGACGAGGACGACCCAGAGAAAAATGCCCACGGCCTTTGAAGCAATGGCTGCTTTTACTTTCAGTGGTCCCGGCTCGCCTCCTGTCATCTTCCGGTTGATATAATTCTCTATATCTTTTTCGTGCTCCACTTCGCTCTCAAGAACAAGCTTTAGAGCCTTGTGAATTTGGATCTTTGGGTAGTGGCGACTGGATAAACAGATCCGGAGCAGAGTCTTTGAGAAGCAGGCCGCATTGCCAAGTCTCTCGAGCTGCCCAATCATCTTTCGAGTCTGGTCATCGCTGCATTCGTCGAGGGCGTCGATAAAGATGGTCAGGGTGCGGTCCCCCATCTTCTGGATGATCGTCTCAAGTAGATTGAAGCTTCGATCTGAGTTCCAGTGAGAGTTATTGGCTCGGCATAGTTCAGGGAGTCTGCTGTTAAGGGCTTCCGCCAATTCTGGAACAGCTTCGAGGAGTTGAACGGCCAGCGCTCGGTACAGACCCTCCGTGGTTTTCTCCAAAGAGCCACCTCTTGCATTGAAGAAGAACGAAATGACGAGCGAGCCCGGCGTCTTGAGTCCCTTTGGCGGTTTCGATTTGGTGGCCTTTTCCAGGAGATATTTCATCAGTGTTGATTTTCCAGAGCCGGGCTTTCCTTGGATCCATAAGAAACGAGAGCCTTTCTGCTTCTTTCCATGGTCAATCCAACGTTTGAAACATTCGTGCTCCAGCAGCCATTTGCATGTGTGTTTCTCCGCTTGCCGAATCTCATCCTTTCGTGAAGAGATCCCATCGTAGCGCAATGACTCCAGGAGGATGTCTATGTCAGGCTGTGTCGGAGCGTCGGTGCCTTGGCGCAGCGTTTCTCGAGGAGGGCTGGGTGGCAAGGGGCCCTCGGGGTCAAATTTGAGATGAACTCGCGAGCGTAAGCTGCCGCAACAGCAGCGGCGTACTTTTGCCACTGCATGCTCTTGTGGGAGTCGGCATAATCGCAAATGCCGCGGATGGCCAGATGACGTATATTGTGGCCCAAACCAGCAGCTTCCATCTCGAAGCAGAGGACTTTGCTGGACGTCTTGCTTTTGAGCCTCTCAACAATATTCCGCCTCGCCTCGGCGTCTTTGATGACCTGGTTCCCAGAGGCGATGGTGCCATAGTGTATGCGGGGATGTCCGTCCGGTCGAGCATGACGAAACACGTCCTTGGTGGGGTTGCAGCTCGCACAGGTACTGCTGTTGTCCTCATGTTGATAATCGTGCGGGAATAGTCGGTCGGGGTGTTGTTGAGGAGGGCTGGCATAGTCCGCCATTGAAGGGTTGGCTGCCAGCATGTGTGACAGGATGGCGGGGATGTCGCTGGGCTGGGACTCATGCAGGGCTCTCAGGTACGTCATGGTCTTCAAGGCCTCTCCCGGTGCCTGGCATGGCACGCCGACGGGTTCCAACTGGCCGTTTTCGTAAAGTCTACCCAGGTCGTGCTGCACCACGGATTCACCAACAACAACGTCGCCGAGGCGCACATCAGCGTCGTCTGAGACTCCGCCGCCGATGCCAACCACGAGCTGCATAGAGATAAACTTGAAGCTCCGCTGCATGTTGGTGGCCACCGACGCGGCATTGGTGGTGCCATAGTGCCAATGATGTAGGCAGGTGATGACTATGAAGTGTCCTTTGATCGAGCCAAGCGTGTACTTGTTGTCGTCCGACTGATCTATGGTCGGCTCTTCGTGGATTTCGTCCAACATGGTTGTGGCCGCAGCCAGCTCCTTGTCCAAGGCACAGATCCAGCCGATGGTGTAGTGTCGGTGTGAATAAGAGTTGGAGGTCTTCAGCCGCTTGGGAGGCTGGTCCTCGTGGAGTCCGCTCCCACGATGGACGAGGGTACGCTTCGTCCGGCATAGTTCGTCGTCCATCTTCGACTGCGTGGCTCACGAGTAACCGCGGCGGCACTCGAGCCTCCGGAGTAGGCCTCTGTGTGGAGGGGGATGGGTGTTGAAGGACAAGACACAAGGAGAATCGAATCGAAGGCCAGGATCTGCCGTGGGTGCAGGCACAGAGTTTGTGGAGGGAGATCGAGCTTGGAGAAACAGGCCGAGAGAGGGAAAAGTCATGTCATGTATGGATGAAATGGAGAAGAAGACGAGGCCGTCCGCACTGGCAAGCGAGCCGGAATCTCCAGAGCCAGCACGACGAGCTTAGGCGATCTGGGCCTCAGCCAGGCCTATGTCGGTCGCCTTGCGTCCGCTTCACTGCTCCGTGGGATCGGTGGCCCCGGAGCTGACTTGATGAGAATGGCCGTGACGTACCGACGGCTCGAGTCTGGTCTTTCTGCAGCGGCATCGCGGGCAGGGCCGTCCCGTCCGGGGTGGGCGGCAGCACCCCGGTCGAGCAGGGGGGAGAAAGCGGTGCAGATCGGCCGGCCAGCGCCAATGAGGTGGAGAGATGAGCAACCCCGGGGAGTATGTGGGCAGGAAACGCGGCCGATACAACCTCAGCCGGGGCTGGAGCGTCCAATGAGTGCCAGGCCCCCAGAATGGGCGGAGTATGCAGAAAGCCCAACCAACAGCCAAGCGTCAAGTGGTGGTGAAGGATGACCGGTGTGCGTGGGAGGGCCTCGACGACGTGTTCCCAGGGCGGCCCCATTCCGGGCCACACTCGAGAGTGAAATGGCTTCAATGTTCCTCTCGTGTCCTTTAAGTACCTACCCTACCACGCCTACCTATACCTAACCTAGGTGTACATACCGACAGGAGGTAAGGTCCAGTAAGCACTTGCCTTGGGTACGAGTAAGGAATGGGAAGACCACGACCACCCAGGGAAGTCGCGGACCACAGCCTCCTCCAGATGCATGAGTTAGGCGCCGACTCACACCTATCATCGATGCCTACACCTTTCCCTACCTACATAGGTAGTTATGCAGTGTGTGCGGGGACTCGTACGGCAGCGCGTGCTGGAGCCAGTCTCTGATGGCGATGAGAGTCCCGCCTGCTTGCCTGGTCTCCGCGTCTCATGCCAGGATGGCCACTCACTGGCTGGCTTCGATCACTGGCTGGCTTCGAACTCGTGAGACGGCCGACAGGTTGGGTTACCTCACAGGCGTAGCAGATTAGCAATGCCTCCTCACGATCTATGGCCCAAGAGACCATTGGATGAGCCCGTGGCGCTTCCAGCAAGCTGCCCGGTATCTAGACCTCTCCCGCCCAAGCCCGAACCTCCCACGCGGCCGAACCGCCACCACCAAGCTCCAGGGCGTGATAGAGAATGCCCATGGGGGGTCGAACCCGGCGAGCCCCATCTCAGGCTGCTCACGCCCAGAGCCTCGCGCAGCCGGCCGTCCTCTCCTCCCTCCCATCGAAAGTAGGCCGCTTCCCCGCGGGTGGCTCGAGGCGACGCCATCGCGTCCCGGCCACCGCGGCCGCATCCCCCGTCGGGTGGCACTGCTCGTGAGCTAGCCCACGAGGCGCGGAGGGCAGCAACTAGGCGCCTTGGTGTTCAAGAAACAGTACAGAGGCCCCATTGCGGAGTTCTGGCACCGTCTTCTCAGTTCCTGAATATTTAAAACGTAGCTTGAAGACGGCCTGTCCGCTTTGTGTGGTGATCATCTTCATTCGCAGGAGCATGCATACCTACCTTACTTACCAAGGCAGATTATTCCCGCTGTGACACATTTATCAAACATGGTCTCTGTAAGATACCTATACGTCTGGGTGCTGCTGAGCCTAGGCCTCGACGCCAACGCCACCACGACAACCCCGCCAGCGGTCCGCGCGGGCCACGAGCGAGCCCCCAGAGCAAACTACCCCAACCCCGCGCGGCGCATCTTCGCCAGGGACAGCGACCCGTCGGACATCGAGGAACTGGACCAGGACTCGGCGGGCGAGAGCCCTTGGTCGTCCTTCGGCGTCGTCTCGGTGAACCGCCGGGAGTGGCGGTGCACGGGCGTGCTGGTCGGCCACACGGTGGTACTGACGGCGGCGAGCTGCCTGGCGAACTCCGACCCCGGCAAGCCCCTCGAGTTCTTCGCCGGCGCGCGCGGCCGGGAGGCCAGTGGGGCCCGCGGCGCCAGGGCCCGCGAGGCCTGGACGTCGAACGTGAGGAGGCTGGGCCGCTGCGCCCAGCCGAACGGGTGGGCTTTCATCCTGCTCGATAAGCCGATCGGCCGCGAGGTTCCTTTCCTGTAAGCCTCATTGTTTTTGTTATCTCCTTTCTTTTCCTTTTTTCCTTTACCCTGCCGAAGCTGACTGAACGCACGCATGCGCCCCCCCCCCCCCCCCCCCCTCCCAAACCAGCAACCTCGTCGACGACATGGATGAGCTCGAGGACGGAGGCTCGTTCCAATGGCTCGGCTACCGGGAGGAAAAGGGCGGGGACGGGTTGCAGAACATGGTCCCCTACACGCAGACGGGGGTGTCCGTCTCCAGGGGCCAGGAGAGCGGCTGCCCCGACGGCGGGCCGCTGGTGTCCGACGCGGGCTTCTCGGATGAGTACGAGGGCGCGGCGCTCGTGCGCGAGACCCCCGGCGGCGGCGGCGGCGGCGGCGGCGGCTGGGTCGTCGCCGGCGTGCTGACGGAAGCGGGGCGCGGCACGACCAGGCCCTTCTCGGGCGGGGCCGAGATGATCGAGAGGTACAAGAAGATCATGAAAAAACGGGACGGCGACTGATCGAGTGTCAAGCGGGTTGCCCGTGAGTGCCTGGTTTGCCGCGGGCCAATCTTGGGGGGGAAGGGGGGCTTGTTGGTTTCCGGGACGGACTTGGAAGGGCGGGCTTCTTGCCATATCGGGCTCAGAGGTTGCTTGCGAACTTTCGTTCCGAGGAAGAACAGCTTTCGATAGAACATGAAGCAGAGCGCCCGAAGGGAGAGAGATCTGTGTTTGCCCTGAACTGGCGTTGTTGAAAGTGCGGTAACTATAAGAAGGAGCGAGATTCTGTTTCGGTTGTCCCGGTAGGTATACTTCGGTATTCAGAGGCTACGTACACACTTCAGTATCATTAAACATACAGAGACGTGAAAAATATAAAGCCGTGACGGGGGCCAATGTCAAGAGAAGGCTGTGCCATACACCCAAATAGTACTGGCGACTGGACAGAATCGGGGGAGACGCGCTCTGTCGGCCGATGGATGCGTCTGCCACGACTTCCCCGCCCCGAGGGAGGTGGAACATAGACAATACCAACATCTCAATGCGCTTCCATCACGTAGGGCAACCTCAGCTGTGTCCCTGATCTCTCGGCCGAGGCGGTTGCAAAGGCCTCGAGGCTCGAGGCGGAATACGCCCTGCGGACAGGGTTTCGGCGATACGATCGAAATCCGCCAGCCATCGCGCCCTCAACACTTTTATATGCCATTTGACCGCGGTTAGCGGGAAGTACGCAACCGGCGTAAAAGGCACAGGCACCACGGAATGTTCCATGTTTAAGCCCTGCCAGGAACAGCATGTGAACTTCTACACAACCCCCGTCTGACACTTAGAAGGAGCAGCTGCTTTGAAGAGAGAAGGACAAATCTCGAGCCAACATGATCCGCGCCAGATCACACGACTTGGCCCTGTCACACCCCAACTTCCCGATTATCAAGCTTCTCGGCACCTCGTTATCGATCTCGGTGCGCTATCTTTCTTACGCGCTCTACAAATCCAGAACAAAGCGGCTGCCGTGAAGCTGCGCCCGCTCTTCTGGCTTCTGTCGGCTCTTACACTAGTAGCCGGCCTAACATCGTACGACGACTGCATGCGGCTCATGAAAGCGCCGGGCCCGTTCCGCCCCTGCGTCCCGGAGGGCGGGCTGCGGGTGATTTTCCTGGAGCTGGGCCGCAAGTCTCAGTGCTTCATGAACACGTCCACATGCCCCGGTACGATCCGCGGATTCTGTGGGAGACGTTCGAGGAGTGGCAGCGGCACCATGACGACAGGATTAGGGAGGAGGCCTTCCTGGTGCTACTTCGACCAGGTGTATCCGACACAGGAGGACAAGGAGGCGGTCATGAAGAGGGGCGCCGACAAGGCCCGCAAGAGACTGATCAAGTCGGCGGCTGCGACCGCGGCCGCCATGGTGCTTACCGCATTGCTCTACGGGTCCATCATAGTGGTCGGCTTCGCTCTCCTCGGCGTCTTTATCATCTAGTCGTACCCACGGCGGCGGGGTGACTGGTCGAAGGTGGTCGACAAGGGGATCGGAAAGCTCTTGTCGGCGCCGAGTGACTCGTGGTACGGCGACACAGGCTCTCTGGCTACATCCAGTAAAAGAGAAGCTCGAGTGGGCGAAGATGGTCAGGTGATATAAGATTCCGCAACCTGCGAGAGCTGAAGCAGAAAGGATAGGAGAGCGACGCAGCCGGTTTGAGGTCGGAGATGGACGGTAATGGAAACAGAGTCGGGCGGTTGGAGACAGAGCCACCTGCAACAGCACATCGCGGCTACCGTAATTCAACATTTGAAGGCGGTTGCACGTGTACCTGAAGTCGCGGTTGAGGAGTGCAAGACACCATGTACAGGTTTAGGTAAGCTTCCTGGCTCCATGCATCTACCTACATCACCTACATGTACATATATCTACCTACATCCTTATTACCTGACATGTAGGTAGTGGTTATGCCAGTAGGCAGATACCATGTTACCATGTCAACTTCCGATCCGTTGCCAGCTTCCATTTCTCGACCATGTCGTCTTTCTCTGGCGGCGCACCCATCCAGACCTAGTCACCATGTCAAATCAGCATTTCTCTGTCCGGCAGTCGTCACCCCTCCGGCCCTTTAATCCATCCCATCGTTAAACTCCGGGTCGATCCCCCACATGACATAAGCGACCGACTCACCCTGATACCGGATGTTGGCCTTGAAGTACGCCGGTATCAGGCGGTCCCCGTACATCTTCAGTGTGAACTTCTCGACGAAGCGGTAGAAGTTCTTGACGAAGTCCCTCTTGTCCATGCCCCACCAGCCCTGCGCCACTACCTGAATCTCCATCTCGTGCTCCCGCCCCATGAGCTTGTATTTTTCGGACATGGGCAGGGCGGCCTGGACGGTGAACTTCTTCCCATTCCTCGGGGTCGTTTTGTCCAGCTCCCCCTGGAGCTTGGGCACCACGGCCTGCTCATCGTTGGTCTTGAGGTCGGGCACGAGATCTTTCAAGCCGTACGTCTTGGAGCCGCCCGTTGCCGCGTCGTACCAACCCTTTGTCACGTAAATCTGGTAGCCTTCGGCCACGCTCATGCCTTTTCTGACGGTGTCTAGGAGCCCTTCGTCGCGTTGAACGGTCTTGAACCAATCCTGCGGTGACATCGGTATGACGGAGTGGTCTGCAAGGACCACCCCCAAGAAGCAGAGCACCGGGGCCAGCAAGGCTAGTGCTCGATTCTTGTTGTTGCTGTTGCTGTACATGGCTGCGGTGCTGGATTCTGAAGACGAAGTCTGCTCGTTTGAACTTCGTGCCAGGCGAGGATGGTATCAGGAGGAAGTGAAGGGCCGTGCTGGTGTGGTGAGTCCTGGATCCTGATTCCGGCTCTAGGCCGAGTTTATGTAGTCATCAGCTCAGCTCATGGCGATGTCTTGGCCTGCTGTTTTGCTTCATTATCGGCATGTCGGCTCATCATCGGCATGTCGGCTGTGAAGAGGTTTGTTGTCTGCCTCCAACTCCAGTTTCGTTCTTCGCTAGCAGAGCTCTCGCGGCTCGGCTGGGGTCGATGAGCCTGTTGAAAGGAGTCACTGACTGCTCTGAGTGACATGGGCAGTACGGGGAACATGGCTCATGAAGGGTATATAAGGCAGGGCTTCCTCCTACTTTTAGTAGGCTTTAGTAAAATTAAGCTTCTTCTCACACACATTTTAATAAGTTATAAGCCTAGCGTTCTCTACCCGTAATCGACTCTTTAAGATGTTATTACTTACTTTTATTAATCTCGTGTAATAATCGATATATATATTAATAACGTTATATAAATTTATTACTTACCCACTTATTTCGGATTATTTAATCACCGATTAATTAAGTGATAAATAAAATTAAATTACCTTTTATTTCTTATTAAAAGTTAACCTTTATTATTATAAAAAATTAAAGGAAAAGTAATAAATAAGTACGCTTAATAATTAAACCTTAAACTTTAAATCGACGAGTGTTCCTTAAACTTACCTTCACGATCTTTAAACTTTAAAATTATAATAACGATCCTTAAAATAATAATGATAACGACTTTTAATTAAGCCCCTCTTAAAGCAGCTTTAAGAGAACCACTTTAATAAGGGACACAGTGTTTATACTTAAAGCCCTTAATTTAACCGACCTTAAAAGAGCTTAAGTTCGATCTTTATTAAAAGTTAAAATAGTATTAAGGGTTAATATTAATAAGTTAATTATTAAGGCCTTAATAATATTAAAACTTAAGTAAATAAAGGAGAGATCGCTTTTAAAGCCTTTAAAACATAAAAACGACGTTAAGAATAAAGACGTATCCGTTTTTATAACCGATAAAAAAAAGCCCGTCTTTATATTAATTAAAGCCGGATAAACCGAATATTAAGATAAGAATTAAAGTATAAAAGATATTAAGGATAAAGATAAGCCATACCTTTAATAATAATATATATAACCCTTATCCTTATCTTTATTATAAAACATATTAAATTCGTTAATAAAAAGAAATAGAGCCGGTTAATTTATTATTATAATAAGGAGTATAACCGACTTAAACATATATTTATTTATAACTATTCTTACGTTAAAACTTAATAACGTGAAACTTAATTCCTTTTTATAATTTAAAAACCGAGAGAATTATTTTAAGTGATATAAGGTTATAAAGCTATATTTAAAAGCTGTTTAAGTGGCTGTTTATCTCCTTAATGGTTTTTATAATGTCTTACTTAACTTAATACTTAAAAACTTAATAAATGCTTAATTAAAAGGATAATAAGTAAGCGTTATATTTCTTAATTACATTTTTAAGGACTCCTTTAAGCACGTTACTCGCGATATTATAATTGTTAAAAGCCTCTTTAAATAAGTTAAACGGGAATTCGATATAAATACCATTTTATTTATTTATAAGCTGGTTTAATAATAAAATAAAATTTATATAATCGACTTTAAAAATATTAAGGAATTCGCCGATAAGATTTAAAGTATTTAAGATAATTATATTAAAATCGATATTAAATATATATTATTAATTAATTAATTAACCGCCCACTTTATCACCTAGCTTAACTCTTATCTTTTTTACTTTATAAAGATATTTTAAGCTATTAATATTAAAGACCTTTTAAACCTCCTTAAAACGCTTCAATAAGCGGAAAGACACGAGTACTTTGTAAAGAACTTTAATAAGGGATCCGTTACGTTAACGGTATTCTTAATTAAATTATTAAAAAGGGGGCGTAAAGTAAACATGGCCGATAACGGTAAATAAGCTTATATAAAACGGTGTACTTATTATAAAAAAATATATTATATAACCGAGACTTATTAAGATCTTTACCTTTATCTTTAAAGGGATAAAAAGGGGAAGAAGAAAGACTTAAAGGCTAAGATAAAACAGTATTAAGCCTTATTAACTTATTAAGACCTAATTTAAGCCTTAATTCTTTATTTTTCCTTAACCACGCACTTTATTTTTACCTTATATATAATCTCGCTTATAATAATATATTCTTATCACCTTATATAATTAATTAAGCTTAAGTTATTAACTTTAAATATAAATAACACGTTACACACTTATAAGACCAGTTCTTTTATTTTAACGATATCAGCCTTAAGTAAAACATAATAATTAAAGGTATTAACGGTATTTAAATTTTAATCTTTAATAAAGGGATAATTAAAAAAGACTATTAAATAACGATTAACGTTTATATAATTACCTTTACCGACGTTCTTTTCGTATTATAAATCGGTATAAATTTAATCTTTATTACTTAATTTTTAAATCGGGATATAATATTTAACCTTATTAAATCGGTTTATTTATTAAAATTAAAGTTTAATATTATTATTAAAGTAATAAGGTATAATAGTTTATTCGTTTTAATTATAATGTAAGCCGTTAGCACCGCTTTTATAATATACGTTATCGACCTTAAATATAAACTTTAATATAAGCGGATAAGCCACCTTAATAAGCAGAACCTCTTTAAGCTTAAACATATTATATAAGGTATATAAGATATTAAAGCTTATTATACTTATAACCCTTATATTAAAAAGAGAATAAAAAAGGGACCTTATTAATATAAGCTTTTTAAAGGCTATTAAGTAAGAGATATAGTTTTCTTTAATATATATAGCCTTTTTTATTATATAAGCACGAGTAATAAACGTTATTAACTTACTTATATTAACGCTTATAGCCGGTATAGCTTTATAGTCCTTATAGTTTTTAAAGATTTAATATAAGTATAAGTATAAATTAAGGCCTTTATTAAGGTATTAAAGAAATATATAATATTAAACTGTAAATGTTAAACGATCTATACCGATTAAGGGGGAGAATTCGTTTTTAATATAAGAAAGTAATAATGTTTTAAAGAAGGAATCCACCTTTAAACCTCCTTAACCGAGTAACACGAAGTTCATAGCTTAATAAAAGTCCTTAATATTAATATTCGGGATAAACTTCTCTTAATTATAATTAATAGTAAATTTAAGTTATAATATTAATTATACCTTCTCCTTGCCTTTTATTACCTTTAAAACCGAAGTCTTTAAGTAAGCATCGATATTATACCTTTTAAATTAATATATAAATATTAATTAAATATTAATTATATTAAAACCCTTAAAATAAAAGTGTGGTATTTTCTCCTTTTTATAAAGCGGAGGAAACTTAATAATAAATTAATAATAAGGCGATTTATCGGATACACGGGAGAGAGCGAATACCGGATCTTAATTAACACGGGAAATATAATCCGTGTAATAGCTTAAAATGTTTACTTTAATATAAAAGAAACCGTGTGGTTAAAAAGAGTCTTAATAAGTATATAAATAAAAGAACTTAATTAACTTAAAAAGGCAGTTATCACGAGCCCTTTAAGTTAATTTAAATTAAAATTATGTCTTAAATTAACTCCGCCGCTTAAACGCTTTAAATTTTAATTTAATTCTTATTTAATACGGGACTTAACGTGTTAAATAAAGATATAAGAAACGAATGTTACGGTTAAAGAACTCTCTTATTTAATAATTAACACGGTTAAGCTTAAGGACCGAGATTAATTAAATTCTTTAACTTTACTTAAAGCCTTTATCTTAAATTATTTAAAACTTCGTTACGACCTCCGGCCTCGGTTTAACGAATTAAACGAAAATATATAAGTCTTATATACTTTACTTTCCTTTACCGTTAAAAACGAATTAATTTAAAAAGACTTTAATACTTTACGAGAGGTGTAAGTAAGTATCTTTTAACTTAAATAAAAAAAGTTAATAAGAAAGGAGTATAACTTATTAATAAAGAATAAAACTTAATAATTAATTAAGCGTACTGATTTAATATATATATTAAATGGTAAGTAAGTGTATAAAAGAAAGACAGACGCCGATAATAAGGTGACTCGATTTAAATCACGTTAAGTTACTTAAGGATTTAAGCAGATTATTAATATTAACTTTTTTAAAATCTTTACTTTAATTATAAAGCTTATATCTTATAAGATTCTTTTTACCTTTATAATAACACACGACCTTAAAATAAAATAAATAAACGTTAAAACCGCCTTCCTTTACAGTAATATTAATAAAGACATTTACGTTAAGTAATTAACCGGTCTTAAAGACGGTACTTAACATGTTTATAAGCTTAATAAGGCCTTATATAGCCTTAAGTAAGCTTTTAAGGTTTAATTTAACACTTTTAATACGTTTATAGCTTTTATTAGCTTTTTCCCTTTAAGTGTTAATCCCGGTGTCTTTTATTATCTTAAAAAGAAACTTTATATTACTATTTATATAAATAACCTTCTCTTAATAAGAAAAGATATATAATTAATCTTAAAAGTAAAGAAGGCCTTTAACGAGAAATTTAAAATGTTTAACTTAAGTCTTTATTAATATTACTTTAATATATAAATTAAAAAAGATAAGATAATTAAAACGATCTTATTAAATTAAAAGGGGTATATCGATAAAATCTTATAATTATACGGATTCGCGAGAGTAAGTATAGCCTTAACCCTTATAATTAAAAAGTTAAAGAAACCGGATTTAAATTAATTATATTTAAAGAAAGATCGGCTCTTTTATTAATCACTTATTAATAGCCTTATATACTTAATATTAAGGATAAAGCTTAATATTATATTTATTATCTCTTTAATTAATAAGTTTAATTTTAACCTTACCTTAATATATTTAAAGGCCGTAAAACGTATCTTTCGATATTATTATAAGGAGAAGTCTTAACCTAGCTTAATACATTCTTATATAAGACCAGTATAAACTCCTTATAAATACCCCTTAGATCTCTTATTAAATATAAAGGTTTAAGGTAATTATTATAAGGAGAAGTCTTAACCTAGCTTAATACATTTTTATATAAGATTAATACGAACTCCTTATAAATACCCCTTAAATCTTTTATTAAATATAAAGGTTTAAGGTTTAATTCTTATTTATTATATATCTTATATTACTTTTTTAATATTACTTTATTTAATTATATCTTTTATTTATAATAATTTTAAACCTTCCTCTTTTTAATCACTTAAAGTAATGGCTTTTACCGTTAAGAATAACGATATTAAAAAGGGATTATTTTATACTTAATAAGTTAATTTACCTTAAATTACCGATAAATAATAACCGTTACTCTTATAAAATAAGAATAATTCTTAAAAGGATTAAAACGATAACTTATCTTTTTTATAAATAAAGGAAAAATAATTATAAAGGCGATTAAATAATATATTAATAAATATAAATAATATTTAAAAAAGATTATAAAAGTTAAAGATCTTTAACTTAATATATAATAAAGTATAAAACTTAAATTAATAATAACCACGTTATTAATTAAGATATAAAGGACTTAAGTAATGCTTAAAGTTAAATCGCCCTTAAAATAAAGGTAATTTTTAAAAGTAAGGAACCCCCTCTTTAAAATTAAACTTAAATTTAAAAGAAAACTTATATATTAAACCGTTTAAATTTATAAGCCTTTTAAATATAAGCCGTTACGTTAATATAAATAGTATTAAAACACTTAATATAAAGTTTACTTTCTTTTAATAAAATACTTAATAAGCTGATTATAAGATTATCTTTTAAGCTTCCTTAAAATATATATAAAATAATAAAAAAAAGGTTATTTTTAATTATAAAAAGTTAAATAAGACTTATAAAGGCTTATATTAAACTTATTATAAAACGTTATTTTAAAAAAAGCTGTATACTTTTAAAGGAAGTTAATAAGAATTTATAAAATAAATTAAGTTTATTATTAAACACTTTATTTATAAGTAAGTAGCTTTAAATATATAATAAAAGTAAGCCGCTTAATGTTTAATTTAAAATCCTTATTAATTTAATTAATATTTAATTAAATTAAAGTATTAACTTAAATTTTATATTAATTAAAAACAGGCCTTATTATTTTTAAAGAAATTACTTTTTATATTATAAAATAATATTTTTAATTATATAATTAAGCTATTTATTAAGTATATAATAATAATAAAGCTTATTACTTAACGTTAAGAATTATTAAGTATAAAAAAGAAAAAGTTTATTAAAAAGACCTTTTAATATAAAGACGATATATTATTAAAGAACTTTTAAAACACACTTAGTAACGTTAATAATAAAAATCAATAAAAGAAACGTAAAAATAATAATAATTTAAAGTTAAATAACCTTAATATTAAAAAGTAAAAGCTTATTAATTAAAAAAAGGGTGTTACTTATTATTATTATAATAAAAAAGGTTATATTAAATTAAAATATTATAAGTTAAAGGTAAAGTAAAAAAAGGATAAGAACTTACTTAAAAACCTTATAAAATAATTAAGAAAATAAGTAAAAAGGTAATATAAGCCTTTATATATTTTATCTTTAATTTATATTAATTTATAAATCTATTTATACGGTTTTATATACTTTACTTAATACGGCCACCTTATAAGGGAGCTTTAAAATTAAGTATATATATAAACTTAAATACTTACTTAAAGGTTAATTTAATTAATTTAAACTTTATAACTTAATATAAATTAAATTAAGCCTTAATAAAGCTTATATCCTTTATAAATATAACACGAATACTTATTAAAACTTATAAATCTTATTAAGTAATAATAATACTTTAAAATAATAAAGGGATTAAGCGAACTTTATAAGTTTTTTATTTAATAATTAATTAAGACCTTAAATTATTTAATAATTTATTACTTTTATTTAATAATATTATAACTTAAAAACGAATCACGTTATAATTAAATATAAATTATTAATAATTTAAGTATAACTCGATTAAATTTATATTAAAGTTATATTAAAAATTTTAACGGACTTAAAATAAAAACACTTATTATTATATAATAATATAAGTAAACTTTAACTTATTAATAAAGATAATAAACATTTTTATAAGTTAAAATTATAAGGAAATTAAGCTTATTCTTACTTATTTTTAAAAGTTTAAAGAGTTCTTTAATATAAATAATATTATTAAGCTCCTTTTATATAAAAGGGTTAATTATATTATTAATTTATAATTAAATAAGGATCCTTTATATATACTTATTTATTTATTAATAAATAATAAATTATAAGAATTATATAAGTTTATTAAAAAGATATAAAGTATTAAAAAGATAAGGTTATTAAAAAGCTTAATAAGAGCTTTTATCCTTTTTATTTTTAAGTATAATAAGACGCTTTATTTATATATAAATTATAAAGGACTTAATAAGGTAACGATTAAGAATCAGTATATATTACCCTTTATTTTAAAGCTGCTTAATAAAGTGTTAAAAGCTTATATCTTTAATAAGTTAAACTTAAAGGATATATATTATTATATCTGTATACGTTAAAGCGATAAATAAAAAACTACGTTTTATACTTAATATAAGTATTATAAGTTTTTAATTATACTTATAAGTTTAAATAATACTTTTATTACTTTTTAAGCTTATATTAATAAAGTGTTAAAGGATTAACTTAATAATATATATGTTATTTATTTAAATAATATTCTTATTTACTTTAAGGATAATAAAATATATATAAAACATTTATAAATAATAATTTAAGTACTGCTTAATATAAGCCTTTATATTAAGCTATTAAAGTGTTAATTTTTTAAAGAGTCCTTAAAGTTCTTAAAATATATAATATTTATTAAAGAAATTTTTATAAACCTTATAAAGGTTAATATAATTACTTATTAACCTTTATTAAAGTCTTAATATAATATTTAAGTTTTTATTAACTTTATTAACTTTTATTAACACTTTATAAATAAATTTTTAAAGATCGCTTCTTTTTTAATTAATTATTTAAAGAAGTCCGAATCCTTATTAAGGCTTAAAAAAGATAAGTTCCTTAATATATTAATTAAAAAGGCGTTTTTTAACTTAATTTAAGTATTTAAAAAAGCTTTTTTATTACTTTACTTTAATTTAAAGAAGTATATATATATAAAAACCAATACTTTAAGCTTAAGTATATTTAAGATCCTTTTATAACTTAATAAAAAAGGTAAATAATATTTAATAAAATTTTAATCTTATAAGTTATTTAAGGCTGAATTATAATATATTATAAGTGATTAAAAAATACTTATAATAATAAGTAATTTTAAGTATTAATAATATTACTTATAAGGCTTTAAATTCTTTATAAAAGTTTTAAATAATTATAATAATTTATATATATTTATAAAGTTTATATATTTAAACGGTTAATAAGTTAAATAGCTTTTATTCTTTAACCTTTTTAATTTTAAGATTAAGTATTAATTAAAGAAATAAAACCTTACCGATCCGTTTTTAAAATAATTAAATTATTAAAGCGATAAGCTTAATAATTTAAAACTTTTACTTATAATAAAATAAAAGCTTAAAGTAAAGAATAATAATATTAATAATTAACTTATTAACCTTTTAATATACGTTATCACCGTTTTTAAAGTATATAAAGTGTAAATAATTATATAAAGTTATATATATAATATTATAAAATAAAACACCTTATATATAAAAGAACCGTTTATAATATTAAAAAAGCTTTTAATATAAGCTTAAAGAAAAGATATAAAATATATTAAGATTTATAAAAGAATTAATATATATCCGGATTAAATTATATAAAGGCCCTTTTTATATTATAAAAAGAAGATATTTATATTTATTAAGGATAATATTAAATTTTAATTATTATAAATATATTATAACGATTTATTAATAAGGCACTTTAAAGTTAATAAAACATTAAAATTTATTAATTAAAAGTTTTATTAATTATTATAAAAAGTAAAAGTTTAAATATATATTAAGTAATATAAAATTTATATAAGTTTAAAGGTGAAACGTTATTAACCTTATAATAAATTATAAAGCTTATTAATATTAAATACTCTTATATAAAAGCTATTTATAAACTTTATTATAAGCTTATTAAAAGTATAATATTAAAGGTAATAAGTAAATAATATCTTTATCTTTATAAATAAGTTCTTAAAATTATATATATTTTAAGCTATTTTAAACACGATTATAATAAAAGAGCTTATTATATTATTATATATTAAAGTTTATTATAAGTTTAATAACCTTAAAGATATATTAATAAATAAAGGCTTATTATTTATTAATTAATATTAATTTAACTTATATTATTATTTATATATTAAAAAAAGGTATTTAATTACGTTTTATATATAAATTAATAAGTAAATAAAATATATAAATATTATACTTAAAATATACTTACGTTACTTTATATAAAGATAAATAAAGTGTTAATTAATATTATTAATTAATATATATTTTATAATTAATAATAATATAAATATATTAATAAAATAAAGCCCTTTTTAAATATTATATAATTAATAACTTAACTTACTTAATATTAAGTATATTACTTATAAAGGAAAAGGTATATTAATCCTTATAATAAAAAATAAGTTAAAAAAGCTGGTAAATCTATAATAAATATTATAAAAAAGTGGTATAAAGTAATAAAGTAATAATAAAAGTATTATAATAAAAAGTATTAACTTTTATAAATATAAAAAGGTTAATTAATAACCTTATTAATTATAAACTTTTATATAAAGTATAAGAAAATTTTATTAAAGTATATAAGATTATTTTAAATCTTAAAATTAATAAGTTATATAATATATAAGCTTATATTACTTTTAAAATATAATTAAATTTATAACGTATTCTTAATTTAATATTTAAAGCCTTAAACCGCCCGTATATATAACTTATTACTTATATTAAACCTTAATAATAAAAATAAGTAAAAAATAAAAAACGTTATTAATTATTATATTAATAAAGGTATAAATTATTATAAAGTGAAATAAGTAAAGTGGCCTTATAAGTATAATTAATAAGTATATAAAAACGATATATAAAATATAAAGTAAGTAATTATTAAGTTCTTAAAAAGTATTAAGGTAAAACAGTCTTTTATTAATAAGATTTAAAGAAAACACTTAAATTAAAAGGCTTAAAACGGCCTTAAAACCCTTTTTATTAAAGTGCGAATTTATAAGTTATTTATAACTCGATTATAAAAAGTTATATTCTTTAAAAAGGATTTAAACCCCTTTTAATTTAAAATTAAATTATAAACGTATTAAATACCTTATAAGTACCCTTTAATTTTTAATAATAAATAAAAGGAGTAAAAGCGTTTTTAATATTAAAGTAATTATACTTTAAAATAAGGCTAAGCTTTTTACTTATAAAATGTTATATATCTTATATATATTAAATAATAATAACATGTTAAGCTTAATAACCTTAAGCTTTAATAAGGTATAATAATATTATTACCTTAATATAAAATTCCTTTTTAATCTTAAATTATAAAAACCTTTATTAAAACGGATTAAAACCCTTATAAAATAAGCATAATTAAAAAGGTATTTATTACTTTAAGTTTAATAAGTAAGATTATATAAATATAAGTTTAATATACTTATATAATAATAATATAATAATTATTATACGTATCATTAATAATCTTTTTAATATTAAATAAACCTTACTTTATTTTATATATAATTATAAAGGATTTAAAGGCCTTTTTTAAGCGAAATTACGTTAAAGTAATATTTTTTTATTACTTTTTTTTATTAAAGTGAATATTCTTTTTTTAATAAATATCGGATATAAAATTAAAAAGAATCGTAAAGCGTATAATATTATATTTAAGTATAATAAATAATTAAATATAAATAAGATATTAAAAAACTTTTATAAGGATTTATAAAGGTATTAAAAAGAATTTAACTTATAAGCTTATAAATATAATTACCTTTTTAATAATAAATATAAATAAAACTTATAAGTTAATTAAACTTATAAATAACCTTAAGTAAAATATAATACTTAAGTTAATAAATATAAATAATTACACTTATATATTTTTTATAAAATTTTAAAGTAATAATAATTAATTTATATTTATTATATATTTTATTTTTAATATAAATACTTTATTAATAAGGCTTTTTAAAAAGGGTCTTATTTATAATAATATTATAATATTTTTATATAAAAGTTAATAATAATTTAATTAAGTATTAAAAGGGTTTTATAATATAAGATTTTTAAACCTTACGTTTTAAAGTAAAGATAATAATAATATTATTACGCTTACTTTTAAAAGTTAACTTAAAGGTAATAATATTCTTATTATTATAAGGCTTATTAAAAATTTAAATAATTAAATTATTACCTTCGCTTTAATTATAAGATAATTTAAACGGGTTTTAAAAGGGATTTATAAGCTTTTTTTTATCTTTATTTTTAAAATTATTAAAAGCGTTAATAAAGTTTTTATTATTATTTAATTAATTATTTAATAACTTTAATTTAAGGTTATTAAGCTTATTATTAATTATATTAAAAATTAAAAAAAGAAAAAATCCGATTAAACGGAAAAAGTGTAAATAAGATATAAATAATAAAAGAATTAAAAAGGAAAACCTTAAGATTAATAAAAAAAAGAATATAAAGTTAAGAAAAGTAATATTATTTTATATTTAAGGAGATAGCGGATTAAAGCATATTAATTATATAAAAGTGTATAATTATTTATTAATTATATAAATTAAAAAAATTTATATATAATATATTTTTTAATTAATTATTATAATAAAGTAAACACGTGTATAATAAATATAAGTTATTAACGACTTTTTTATAATTATAAAG
The DNA here is from genome assembly GCA_006538405.1 of Hansfordia pulvinata. Classification (NCBI taxonomy): domain Eukaryota; kingdom Fungi; phylum Ascomycota; class Sordariomycetes; order Xylariales; genus Hansfordia; species Hansfordia pulvinata. Next base: position 338,786 of record BJKQ01000018.1, read on the forward strand.
GTATTATTATATTAACTTAATAACGCTTAAATTAATTATTATAACGGTTAAGGTATATACTTTAATATATTAACCTTATTTTATTAATATAAGTATAATATATATTATAATTATATTATATTATTATTAATAATATTAAGTATAAGTTATTAAAAAAGAGATATTAATTATTATAAGGAAAAGTCTTAACTTAACTTAATATATTCTTATATAAGACCAGTACGAACTCCTTATAAATACCCCTTAAATCTCTTATTAAACGTGGAGGTTTAAGGTTTAATTCTTATTTATTATATACCTTATACTACTTTTTTAATATTACTTTACCTGATCGTGTCTCTTACTTATAATAGATACTTATAAGGTATTAAGGATTATATGTTACGATTTATAAAGGAATTAAAATGGTTAAATGGTTATATTAATAATAATTAAGTAAAAGATCTTAATATTAAAAGGTTAACCTTTAATTATATTTTTAATATCGGTAATACTATTATTAATTAATCCTTTTAAAGGTAAAAGAGTGTCGTACTCTCTTTATATAAAGTAAAATATTATAATTAAACTTAAGTTATTAAAAACGCTATCTTTTTAACCCGGCTTTTTTTTAAACTCGCTTTAATTAAAAGGGAAAAGGAAGACTTTATAAAAGTATTTTAAGCACGGACTATGATTATTTACGGTGATAATTAAAGGGTTATAACCTTAACGAAAAATCACACGTTATATAATAAGTTTAAGTATATTAAAGTTTAATTATAATTTATCCGTAAGCAGGTTAATATTAAGATAATTAATTTTAAGTATATACGCTTAAAAGAAATGGTGGCTAACGGTTTAATAAAGCTATTAAGACTTATAAAGTGGCCTTACTTTATAAAAAGGCTAAGGCTTATAAAACTTTATAAAAAGAACACTTAATTATAAAAAACTATATAAGAATATATTGTATAAGGGCTGAGTACTTAACAGGAGCTGGATTTAACGGGAGTACTTATTATCTTAAAAGATATAAGACTTAAGAGTTATTTAAAAGTCACGATAGTGAGCGGGAGTGTTGAAAGGAGGGTCACTGACTGCTTTAAGTGATATAGGCAGTACGGGGAACATGGCTTATAAAGGGTATATAAGGCAGGGCTTCCTCCCACTTCTGGTAGACTTTAATAGAATCAAGCTTCCTCTCACACACATTTCAACAGAGCCAGGAGGGCCTAATAAGCAAATCCGCGCTTTTTCACTCTGACGGGGTGAGCGAGCACTCCTTTCCCCCCTGACGGGACTTTGACGGCCACCGCGGCCGGATCGTGGGCATCGTGAGCAACAGGGACTGGAAGCAGACATGATCGTTAAAGATGTCCGCGGCCAATCACCAGCGGAGCCCGGCACTGCGCGCTGCAGCACCGTCGCGCGGGCGACCGGGCTGCACACGCGCCGAAAAGAAGCGAGTTGGCCGGGCGGTCCCCATCGAGATAACCATGACCCTGCCCCCGTCGCGCGTGTTCCAATTACGAGAGAGTATCGGCCGGTCGGAGGGGGGAGAAGGGTGGGTGGGGGGGGAGGGGGGAGCTGAGAAGGTGAACTTGGTGAAATTGATGTTTTCCTGCGGGCCCGCTTGGCCCAGAGGGACTGTTCGTCTGGCCTCGACCTCGCCACAGTGCCGTCGTCCACGACCAGTCGAGGTGGCTGCTACTGCTCTTCTGGAGATGTGCGAGCAGCCCAGAGAGACGGCACCAGAGTTCTGTCTGGCGGCGCGTGGCGGAGGCGAGCGTGGCTTGCGGTCTGTCGCCGGCACAGGCATTTTCCCAAATTGGCGACTGTCCAGTATGAGCCCACCTACCTACACGTTAGGTACGATACCTCCTTACCTTCACTGTCAGTACATGTAATCAACAGTCCATTTACGCTACCGAGGGAAGTGGGCGTTGTCAACTGGACGCCGAAGCCCAGCGGTTTGAATTATTGTTCATTTCTGACCGTCAAGGCATTCTATTTCCTTGCTAGTATTCTATTTCCTTGCTAGTAAGCCATCAAGTCATGGTATTCTTCAAAACAGACAGAATGGAAGCGCGGGCTCTGCAAAGGCGCGAGCAAAACAACGAGAACTGGCAGGTCTATACGTCCCTACATTCGGACAGCCTCTTGCTGAGTAAGTCCCTCCCAGCCGAAGGGCGACTTATAAGTCGCATCGCGAAAGTAAATAAAGTAGGATCTCCCTTAACGACTGCTAGGCTCGCACAGGCCTAGCCAGGGCAATTGTTTGCGACCCGCCATGTCGGAAACCGTTAGAGTCAGGCAGGTAGAGGAATTCGCCTCCTCTCAAGCAGCAGAAGAAAGGGTTGAATACCTAAGCACTAAGACTCTGCGCGACGCGGCGCCCTGGATGTCAACCCGCACCTCCATGGGCAGGGACAGAATATGGGGGGGAGAGGACAACCCAGAAGCGCGATTCGCAGTCAGACGTTGCCATCGCGCCAGGCTGCCCAGGAGGGAAGCCATGCCTGTTGGTTCAACGAGCCAGGACGCACCGCCGGCGGGTTTCGCCCCTCGTCAACGTGGTCTCTACCAACAGTCAGTGGCGCGGGCTCTCTCTTGCGGCAAGCCAGGCCTGGTCAGGTGGCAACACGCACGCACTCAGTCACTCACTGCGCGAATGCAAACGACAGACACACGGGGCCAGAAAAGTGGTGCAGCCGGATACAATGGTCAGTCTGCCAGATACCGGGACGCAGAGCAAACGAGTGTCGCGCCTAGTTGGACATGGCAGTCAATTTGCCCGTTCTCCCCAGGATCGGGATGGACAGCCCTGGAAAGTCGCTCGGGACCCGGGCGGTTCGCGCACCGCACTTAACCTTTGCCACCGCGGGCGGTCGCCGCAGCGGTCGCCACCGGTGGCCGGGCGGACAAGAAAGAAACAGCCTAGCCTTCGCTTTGGGCAGCAGAGAGAGATGGAGGAAGAGAGAGAGAGAGAGGCAGCGGGGCCAGGAAGGCAAGCAACTTGAACCTAGCTCAGCGAGCGAGCGAGTTTCGCCGGGGAAGAGGCCTGGTCTTTCAGGCATTGCTGCGAGTGTGAGTGTGAGTGTGAGTGCGAGTGTGGCGGGCGGGTGGCGGACGGATCTCGTGTACTAACAAACTACCTACCAATTTAGCTCACTGCCGGGTTTGGCGGGATGGGCGAAGAAGAACAAGAAGAAGAAGATCAAAAGACCCATTAATTAGTTGGAATACTCAGAGAGTCAGATCGGACCATCGGCTGACGAGGGCTCGGCCGGCTCGGTTGAATCCCCTTAGGTATCCTTCTAGAAACCACCTTGCCCGGCCCTCCATCCCCCCATGCGAAGCACGGCCAGCTGTCTGGGTCTGAGCCTACACGCGGTCTATTCGCCTCTGGGATCTTGCGAGCCACCGGACGCAGCGGGACGGGCGGAGGAAGACCCGGAACCCGAACTTCGCACGAGCTGATAACCGGGCCTGTCCCGTCCTCCCCGCCAGGCCCTCGCCCAGCGGATCTGCCGATCGACAGCGTCAACAGGAGGTAGAACAGCAGTGAGGGCGACGCGTCGCATCGCATCGCATCGCATCGGCCCTGGTCTGTCGGTTCGTCGAGTCGAAGAAGGCTCTAAGACGGATCTCGAGTCGCTTCGTTGCTTATATAACGAGACTATCCCAAGCTTCGAGCAGTAACCGGCCTCGACCACACAAGCCAAGAGAACCGACAAGCTCCGTCAAGTCCCCAGCATTGGTCAGCGGTTGTCTCGTCGTCATATCAGTTCACTTTACTACCTACCTTACCTACCTGCCTTGTTACCTAACTCCCCCTGCCTATCCTCCACTTTCAGCCAGCTCACAGCACGTCAACGTCACGCCAAGCGACCCCTCGTCGCCTCCGGAATGTCCCCCGCCACGGCACCACAAGGGTGGAAAAGCCAGCTGCTGAGCGCGGCGCTGCTGACCTCCTATGCTGGACATGTTCTTGCTGCTCCCGGGCTGACTGTCCGATCCAAGGCTCCTCTGCCAGCGCTCCGGATGCCCGTGAGTATCCGCTCTGCCCCCCCCCCCCTTTTCCCCCAAGATGATTGTCGGTTGATGGGCGTTGCCCCTTACCAGCTCGGCACCCTCTTCCGGGGGGAAGACAGCTAGCATCCCCCGACCCCCTCCGCCTTGCACCCGGAGACGCGGTCAGCTGACCAGCACTCGTTGCTCTTGCTCGCAGGGAAAACTCGCGAAAATCGAGATCGGGGGCAAGCCCTACGAGGGCCTGGACATGATCAAGCAGATCTCCGGCCAATGGGCCGAGGTCTACTCCAACATGGACAAGTTCCAAGCCGTCCGGGTGTGCTGGTCCGCCTCCAAGGCGGTCCCGAAAGTCGCCAACCAGGCCTGCTTGGTGGAGGCCTCGAATGTCGAGCGGCTGAAGGGAACGACGATCGGGCCCGAGCTGCTATCGCAGGGCGAGGTCGCGCCCGGTGCCATCCAAGCCCAAGGGCCGGTCCCGTTCGAGGGCGGGGTGCAGGCCGTGGCCGAGACGCTCGGCGCGGGCACTTCGCTGTGGAGGCTCGTGGACGGGAAGAAGGCGTACTGGGAGAAGTTTCCCAGCCAGGAAGACCGCAACAAGCACGCCACCGAGATCGTCGGCATGGTGGTCGAGATCCACCGCGACGAGCACTCCTTCCACGGCGCTCTCCAGGGGCAATGGTTCTGCTTCAGGGAGCAGGACCTGAAGCCACAGAAACTGAAGGTGGGCGGCAAAGAGACGACAGCAACCTTTGTGCTCATCACCTGGTCAGAGGGAGAGATCCACTGGGGGTCCAGCCAGGTGCCGATAAAGGGCCTGCCCAGAAACACAGCCCCTGGCATGGTCAAGCGGTATTCGCCCGCGGACATCTTCCCCGACGACTTCATTGCTCCCGAGCTGTTGGCGATGCGGAAGAATATCCTCGCCCTCGGCGGTGAGAAGAAGCAGTACAACATGAAGGGCAACATGGACGACCCCCAGGACTGGAAGAGCTACTACCTCCCGCAGAAGCTGCGCCGCGACCACTCCTGGGCCAACGTCAAGGGCCAGCCCGTCGACGTCTATGCCATGGGCGTCAATCTGTACCTCATCTTCGCCAACAAGATGCCGGCCTTCCTGCAAGAAGAGGCCTTCCTGGATGGCAGTGTCCATGATCGTCGGAAGATGATCAAGGAGGGCACCGACGAGATGACGGACGAGCAGGCCGAGGTCATCGAGATGGCTTTGACTACGGACCCGGAAAGGCGACCGAGCATCCACAAAGTGGCCGAGAAGCTTGAACAGGCTGTCTGATCATTTGTTGGTGATAGAAACAGCCAATAGGTGCTTACGGAGTTTGGATAGTAGACTTGGAATTTTCATGGTTATTAGTAGTCTTACAGGAAAACAATGTGCGAATAGATTGGGGGGAACCGGTAGTAAGTTGCAGTCAATCGCTCTTACACGGATATGGCCCCAGTAGTGGGTGGTCTACGGGAAAAGGCAGTGTGCGAAAAGATTGGAAAGGATGCATCGTTAGCTGCAGTTAGTTGTTGCTACATGCTATATACAGACCGGGCTGTTAGATGTGTATCACAGCCGAATACTATCGGGTATTTGAGTTCACCACGGTTCAAATGGCGACAGCTCCTCGCCGTATATGTCATGTCAACCTCCAACTTGGTAGAAGGGAGTGCGCCAGGAGAGTTGAACCTGTGGGAGACAACGACACTGCTCAGGCCGAATATCAACAACAACAACAACAACAGGTCCGCCAAAAACATGAGAGAGGCTCTATGAGAGAGGCTCTTAAGTCAAGAAACACTCGGCACAGAAAACATCGCTCTCTATACATCCATGTTTGTCTTGCCCCCACCTAACTGAGTTATACATCTACTGTATCTATTGTATCTATATCCATTCCCTTCTATAGAGTCCACTCGCTGAACCGCCCGTGCCCCCCTTCAGAGCCCAAACCAAAACCACAACCCCTCCCCCTTCTCCAACATCAAGATACGCTCCCTCCCTCCTTCCTGCCGGCCACCAACCCTAGTCGTGATCCGGTCTCACCTCCTTGGCCCCGGCTGCAACGCGGCCCCCGGCCTGCTCGAGCGCGTCGCGCGAGTCCTCGGCGAACTCGTCGATCCGGCCGAAGTCGGGCGTCCCGTAGACGCCCGTCCCGGGCTCCGCGTTGGCCTTGCCGGCGGCGGTCGGGCGGCAGCTGACCCGGACCAGGGCGTACTGGTGCACGGCGGCGCCCGACCGCGGCGCCGTCCCGAGCGCGCCGAGGTTCGAGTCGCGCGTCGCGGGCGACTGCGGGTCCTCCTCGCCCCCCAGCTCGGGGAGCACCAGGTACGTCTGCTCCGGGGTGTACTCGATCTTGCGGTCGAACGGCGACGACTCGTCGCCTGGTCGCGTCGTCGTCGTCGTGTCCTTGGCGTGGTCCCTGCTGCTGCCGCCGCCGCCGCCGCCGCCGCCGCTGTTGTCGTACTGGAGATCCCGGTTGGCGCGCAGGTGCAGCTCGGGCCAGACGGCGCGGTACTCGTCGCTGAGCGCCGCGAGGCCGCCCGTCAGCCAGTTGACGCTCCTGCGCGGGAACGAGGGCCACGCGTCGTTCTCGTGCGTGACGGCGCGCGCGGTCACGCCCGCGCCGCGCGACACGTGGTTCGCCAGCTCCGCGTTGCCGGCCATGTACGCCCCGAAGGTGAAGAGGAAGTCCGGGCGGCCGGCGGGTGTCCGGCTCAGGAACGCCGTCGCCAGCGCCGCCAGCGCCCCGCCCTGCGAGTGGCCCGTCACCACCACCGCCCACTTCTTGCGCCTCTTGCCCTCGGTCGCCTTCCTCATGGCGTCCTCGATGGCCTCCCGCTGCTCGAGGTACGCGCCCAGGAGGCCCCCGTGTGCCTTGCAGCCCTTGACCCCGAGCTCGTCCTCGCAGCTCTTCAGCCGGGAATTTCTTCTGCAGCGTTGCTCCGGTCTCAGCTCTCCTCTTCTTTTCAGAGGGTGGGTCTTTTGCGGCAGCCTGGGCAGCCTCGCCTCTTTTACCAACTTACAGGATATTGCCCTCATTCAAACTCTGCCAGCTCGCCTGGAGTCTCGACATGCCCTTGAAGGCCAGCACAATCTGCTTGTTCTTCTTGTCCTCGGCCACGAACCCGTGGATCTTGCTCGATCTGGCAGCGCCCTGCCGTCAGCACATCCACAACAATCGCGCCACGCCAGTGCCACGTTGGGGAAGGGAGGAGCCTTACGAAATGTCCGCGAGGTACGTGATCCCTTCCGAGCCGGAGATGCCAGGGCAGTCTTCCGGCGCCGGGCATTGCACCTTCTCCCCGACGGGGAAGCTCGGCCGGTGCGCGTTGGCGCTGTACTCGGCGAACCACCTCAGGATCGACAGCTGGTTCTCGGACGCGCCGTTCTCTAGATGCCAGAAGGCCTTGTGTCAGTAGACGTCGCATTGGAGGGCGGTCTCGGGGGGGGGGGGGGGGGGGGGAGGCGGGCTGGGACTGACCGAACACTGTGCCAATCTTTGGTTCTCCTGACGCGGGTCGCAGACTTTTGAGCTCCTCTAGAGGCGTCGACCGCGCCGTACAGGCAACGGCAAAGGCCACGCTCAGAGCCCAGCTACCCAACATGGTGTCGATCGCCTCTGTCCTGGGATGCCGCTGAAAGTTTTGCAAGCGTTTCGAGGTGCGCTGTGCCAGCTAACTCTGCTTCCGTGTCGAATAGACAAAGAGAGGTTGAGCTACTCTGATTAGATCGGGCGATCTTGCGTGTCGGCACACATCTGGTACTTATTTATGTCCACAAGCACTGCCCTGATTTTCGGGTTCCAAGCCACGAAATAAAGCCTTGCGCCCCATTGTTCAGTCTTGGGGTGGCTAATTGTGTGAGGTAGTCTAATGTTGACCTTGGCTTGCCCCCCTCTGACGAGGTGGAGTAGATCAGCCGCCATCTGACTGACGACCTCTGTTGTCCACTGTCACAACGGGAACCACTTGGCTCAGATTGGGACAAAGAGCACCACGCGCTTCCCTGCGATGAGAGCCGCTGGGCTCGGATTCGCGCGACTAGAAATGACTGCTTGCTGGTAGACTTGCTTGCAGGTGGCGATAGTGGGAGTTCCTCTCACTTCTCGCAGGGCTAACTTAGTAGTCAGACCCGCAGAGGATGTGGCGTGGTTTGCCAGAAAGGATTAAGTGAGGTGAGAGACGGCGCGGTTCCCGCCCCGGACGGCAATGCAGCACCATGAGTCTGAGGTCAAGTCGGCGTTTGTGAGTGGCTGCCTAGCACCTGTCCATTTCCCCTATACTCTGTCGAAGCCAGTCTTGACAGTCCTCGTCGTACCTCGAAAGCGTACGCGGCAACATGTCTCTATAGAGCTCTCATGTCTTCATAGAGCTCTCACGTCTCGTCAATATGCAAGTGCATCATGGACAGCAACAAAGAAGTTGGGACAGTATCGCACATCTGCATTGTGGTGGCACACGGCCGAAGTGGCACGCGGCGGCCGCGGCCGCCGCGATAATGGCCGCTCTGTCGACTAAACATTAATTATTCGCCACCACTCAGTCAGCACCTCGACGTGGCCGCCGTTGTCGTTCTACTAACAGCCGACAGGCCGCAGTCCTCAAAGCGCCCAAAACTCCTTTCCTTGGCAAGTTCCAAGTAATGTCAACAAAAGGCGATGAATGCAGGTGGCCAACCCGGTCGCTCCAACACACGATGATAGACGGGCACAAGAAAGATCGACAAAATCGCGCCTTCCTCGGCCCAGATGAAATCGCATCCTCGGGCCCGTTCCTTGCGATGCAGATTAATCATGTATCCATGGGTTTCCCCCACGCGTATAGTGTCTATGCACATGTGCCACAACTTCCCGCCACTCTTTCTTGGTAAAGCAAACTGGGGTATCAAGTGAAACAATCGCCCGCTTCCATGTCCCTTCCTCGTGTGCGTTGTGATCCTGTCTTCCCCATCCGTGTACTTAGGGTCCAGTCTCGAGTGGTCATTTACCCAAAGACGATGCAGGCTGCATTGTCGTGGTTCGGGGCTCGGAGCAGCCGTTTGGGTGGCCATGATCAAGCATCAGCCGCCCCGTTAGGGCCGTCTGTATTGGAGGACTTCAAGAACATGGCCTTGAAATCCGCATTGCTCTTGGGCTTCGCCTTGTCGTCGGTGGATGCTGTGTCATCGCCCCTTCTTGGCGTCACAAAGCCCAGGCCTCGCTTTTGACCCCGACCACCACGGCCGACGGTTCCCGGTCTGCGCAGAGTTGGTGGGGGCGGCATGAGAGCTGCCGCACTGCCCTTGGCCTTGTGGCCCTTCTCTTCCTTGCGTTCACCACCTGTCTTGAACAGTTCCTGCACACTGCCGATCCGGACTTTCCGGCCGGGTACAATCTCGAACCCTTCCAAGGCCAGACTTGCTTTGCCCATCGTGGCCGCGTCCGTGAACTCGACAATGGCGCCTTGGTGGTCCGGTCGCAGTACCAGCTTGATGATGCTGCCATGCTTCTCGACGACCTCGCGGAGGCGTGCATCATTGACCGTATCGGGCACGTCTAGAAGCGCCACGGTTCGTTCTCTGATTTCGCTCGGATCGGGGCCCTTACTCGAGGCTCCAGCTTCAACGCCATCGGCCTTGTCACCAGCCATGGGCACGTCGCCATCGGCTGGGGCAGGCGAGGCGGAAGCCGATTCCCGCGCAACCTTGTTCGTTGCCACGGGCTTGAAATTGATCTCTTTCGTGGGCTCGACTTGAAGGATCTGGGTCTTGAACTTGACCTTGTCAAGCTCCAGGGCGGCGACAGCCTGGTCCTTGTTCTCAAACACAACATAAGCCAGTCCAGTGCTTTGGCCTTTCATGTTCGTCATGACCTTGACGCTTGTCACTTTGCCATACTTGGCAAAGAGCTCGCGGACGTCCTTTTCGGAGGCACCAAAATCCAAATGCTTGACGCGAAGCTCGCGGCCCTCGGCAGCAGCGCTTTCGCGGTGCTTCTTCTGGTTGGGATCGGAAATCTTTGACTGCAGTCTAAACTCGCCCTCCAGGAGCTTGTTGTCGAGCTTGGTGGCCTTGTCGGCAGCTTCTTTGGTAAGAAACGTGACATAGCAGAAACGGCGATGGGTGTTGAACTTAAGTGATGGCCAGCGTATGCTGAATATGTCGCCGCACTTCTTGTACAGGTCGCGGATGTACGCCTCGTCAGCGGCAGGTGGGTAGTTAGACACATATAACGTGAGCCCACCCGCGGACCTAACGGTTATCTGGTGTTGTTCGAAGTACTTCTGGTCGCGGAGCAGGGCTGAGCGAGCATCCTCCACTGATTTGAACTCAACAAAAGCCGTCGCAGCCTGGCCATCGGCGTCTGGCTTGATCTCCGCAAAGATGACATGACCGTAGTCTCTGAAGTATTTCTTCAACGCCAGTAGCGTGGCGCCAGGGGGAAGGTTGGTGACAATGATGGAAGTGTGCTCCCGGTCTCGTTTGTTGCTCTGGTCATTTTCAGTCTCGACAGACGCCCCCAACTCGGTGTTCCTGGGTCGTTTCGTGTCATGATCCGTAGCGTCGCCTGGCGTTCCCTCACGCTTGCGTTTTGAGCCCGAGGGCGAATCGACCATGGTGCTATCTCGGTCCTCTCCGGACTCGGTGGGCACATGCTCCTGGTCTCGCTGAGCTTGTTGGGCCTGTTGCTGCATGTGGGCGTAATAGGCCGCGGCGTCGGCATTCTCCCTTTCGCGCCGTTTCGTCACCCCTTTCCTCGCCTTGTATACGGTGTTGAGTGCCTGATGTAGGGTTTCAGGAAGCTCATAATCGTTGCAGTGCTGGACGTACACTTCGAACAAGCGCTCGGGCCAGTCCACAGTTCGGCGTTGAACAGCACGTGCCAAGACCTCGGTGGCGAGACTCGGTACTCTCAAGACGCGCGTGTCGGGTCCAATCGGCGTCGGGCTTCTGGGCTTCGGTTTCGCCGAGAAAACAAGCATCTCCCATATGTAGTACTGCAGCCAGAAGTCGTAGTTGTCCGCAAGGGTAGACTTCTCCGTCATCTTCTTCCACTGGGCGCGGGCTTCGTCGATGTTGTTCTTCACCTCGGTCAGAAACTGAATGCGAATACGTTCGAGCCTAAAGTTGCGGTCGCCCGCATAGCCCTCTTTTTGCAGACGCTCGCCCCAAAGCTGGACATCCTCCAGAGCAGCCAGCAGGCCGACCTCGGCAATATCAACGGCATCTTCGTCCGCGTTGGGCTTCATGGCTGTGCGTTTGAGATAACCGCACCAGGCTGCATACATGTCCACAACACCTACCATGCCGTCCTTGTCGAGAGCTTTGGTGTTGGTAGCAGCATGCTTGATCGACTCGACGTCAGAGAAGGGCATACCGGCCTCTTCGGCGGTGAGGATGTAGCGGGACCACAACAACCCAGACCACGGGCAATGCGCCGTTGCGCGCTGCAGGACGTCAAGCATGTGCGGCAAGACCTGGCGAGTGGCGCTGTCCTTGGCGTGTATGTGCTGATCGGTGAGGAAGACAACAACGTTACTCCAGATGTCGTCGTCTTGGGTGAAGATGCCAGTGAGTGCGCGCGCGTAGAGGCCGAGGCAGAGGGCAATGGCAATGGGAGAGCGCTTGGCCTTCTTGCACTCGACCATCTCCCAGTCGAGATATTCTCGCATGGCCAACTTTTCGGCGTCCGCGTCGGTGGCTCTGGCGGCCTTGCGAATCTTGAGCTCGAAAGGCTCGCGAGCCTCGTAGGCGATCTTGGCGGGCTGGGCCAGGGCAGTGACCTCCTTGAACTCGGATTCGTAGGAGGCGTTGTTGTAGTTGCTCAGAAAGCTGGAGAACATCTGGGATGTTTCGTCCCAGGTCGCATGGGGGATCTGGAGCCGGTCGCGGAACAGGTGGGAGATGCGACGAACGCCGACCGGGGTGCGAGTCCTGGCCAGCTGGTCCATTTCGATGGCGACCCAGCGGTTCCAGAACTGGTGGCTGTCGTTGACGCGAAACTTGATGGTGTCGTAGCCCTCGCTCCACAAGCTCAGAGCCGAGTCGAAGGAAAAGAGCTCACGACCAAGGGCTTGCTCTTCTTCGGACCATCCGGCCTCCGCAGATTGACAGTCGGTGAACAGTGACCAAAACCACTCGCAGTATGCGAGCCATATTTTGAGGCTGCCCGTTTCGGACTGGACAGCCTTCTTGAAGAGCTCGACTACCTTGACACGGCCCTCGAGATCAGAGGCGCGACGACTCTCTTCCTCGACGTATGCCAGCCAGCTGTCCTCACCGACGGGAGTAGCCATGCTGGCGGTGATGCAATGAGTCAAGAGAAGCGATTTGAGGACTCATGTGACTCGCAGAGAGGGCGCGTTTGTAGGCGAGGGGCGGGCGCAGAGGAGAGGTCAGCAACTGGGGTCGCGTGAAGAGCGACGTCGTGGTGGAAAGGAGCGTGGTGGCGGAATCGCGCAACTGGGACCAGGTTAGAGGCGCCGGGTCTCTGAGGGGAGAAAGAAGGGTGGAGGGTGATGGCAGTAGGCCATAGACAGAGCGGCCGAGGGTGTGTGAGTGAAGAGTGAGAGAGTGGTGGATGTGCGGGTCGAGTGGTTGGCAAGTTGGCGGGTGCGCGAGCGACGATTGTGGCCGAGGTGGTGTGGTGCGCACGCTCGTACCATGCACTGCATGCGCTCGTATAGCGCGCCTGAGCAGGATGACGATGGCCAGGCGAGGACGCAAAGTCGGGCGGATTTGCAGAGGGATGGGGGAGGCGCGAAGTTGAGGAGGAGGGTGGCGGGCTGGGGACGCAGGCGGGAGCCGGGAGCCGGGATGCGAGCGAGGATGGCAGGCGTTGGCGTTGGCGCACGCGATGCACAAGGGGACACAGGCAAGCTCACGTCGAGGCGAGGCCAGTCGAGACGAGCCCAGTCGAGTCGAGACAAGTAGGTAGGGGTGGCGCCGGCTGGTACGAAGTATAGGTGCCGTCGATACGAGACGACGACAGCCCTCGAGGGTGGGTTGTGCAGGAGTAGGTTGGCTGGAGCTTCGCGATCCGAGAGGTGAAGGCAAGTCTAGCACGAGGGTGGATGGAGCGGCCAGCACGAGCAAACCGTCAAAGGAGACGGATGTACAAGAAGGCGGGACCTTGGGTGGTAGCACACAAGTCTCGGCCTGCGCAGAAGGGCTGGTGCGTGCACCGCAGGAGGCTGCCTAAGTACTTCGCCCAAACTTTCCGGTGGGCGACTTGTTAGAGCTACATGTATTATGTGGAGGACGCGGCGGGCCAGGACAAGAGTGAATAGAAGGGCAGCAGATGGGCGCAGACAAAGCATCCGCTTACCTAACCGGGCCGCCAAATGGTTTGTGACCTCATCGACTAGGGGCAGGAGGGCCCTACAGGGACCACGAGTTGGCTGTCTGAGGTACCTGACCTGGTTGATTTGTTGCTATTGCTATTGCGAAACCATCTCCAGCTACGAGACTGCTACGAGTAGTGGGCAAAGGCAGTACGAGCACCCTCAGTACCTAATGAGTACTGCGAGTCGGCGCCTACCTCCTTGTTGATTGACAGAGAAGAAAAAAACTAGAAGTTTTTCATTCACGTTGTTCAGATTACCGAGCGCGCGTCCCCCGCCTCACTCAATTTCGGCAGTCAAACATAAGAAGATATCCGCTACCTGCTCATTACTTACTCGTAGTATCTACCCACGAAGTCCCCGTACCTAGGTACGCAGTGAGATGATGACGTCGGGCTACGCGGCACAATGCCACGCTCCTAGCGTAAGTCGGATGACAGCAGACAAGCCGGGCGTGTCAAGCGTCTGCCGCCCTTCCAGAAAATTAGGCCCCCTTCCCGCCAGAGAAAAAAAAAGTGCATTCCGTCGCGCCCAGACACGCCTGGCTCTGTCTGGCAGGCGGCAAGGGTCCATCCAGTCCATCTATTGTGCATCGGGTGGGTTTTAATTGGCCTCACTTCATCACAGCTAGCGCCCTGCCGCGCGTACCAGCCCTTGCACCATCTTACATTGCAAAGTTCCTGTGGTATCCATTTGCCATTATTGTCATCGGCACATAACAGTCGAGCCGGCACCCGCCTGTATTGGTCGCGTGGCAGCCCTGTGTTGACACGCGTCAAATTCCAGTGTTTGCAGAATCTAAAGACTCCGGCGTATCGTCCTGTGCACATCCGAGCAGTCATCGCAGACTGACACCCACCAGAAAATGCGAGGGGACCCGTCGTATCTGATGGCGTATGCAGTAGATATTTGAGGTAGCCCAAGAGGAACAGGACCTCATCATGGTAGAAGTCCCCCGGATCAGCAAAGGGGTGGGGTTGGCAGAGAAAAATACGAAAGAAAAAAAAAAAAACGTTTGCCTGCTCACAACCCCGACTCCCGAGTTGGGGCATGGGGAAATAGGAATGGCAGTGGGCAAAAGCCATCTGCGGATGCTAGGTTCCCTAAATCCCATACGTCAGCCAGGGGCGGGCGGAGTCCCCGCTCGGTATAGCGACGTGACCATGACAGATCCAGGTCCGGGGAGGCCAAGCTGGACAGCCTGGCTCTTTCTACCTCGGGAATGGGCATGCGGAGAGGAGGAGGAAAGGCTTCGTAAGAAGTGATTGAAAGGGATATGGCTGCCGACGGTCCCCGGCCGCGATTCGCGACAAGCAAGACCTCACGTACGAGTACTCGTATCGTGCAACTGGCAGTTCCTGTGCGCGAGTGCCTGTAAACCGGCCACTTCATCAATGCACTCACTGGTACCTACTCCAGCCTCACCAGCAGAGAATCCTCCCTTCACCTCGAAAAGGAACAGAAAAAAAAGTCGACGATAATTTCAGGATACAAGTAATCTAATCAGGCTCCAGAGATCGGCCACGCAGGGCGGGCCTGCGCCCGGGTTCAGTCCTGCTCGACGGTTCTTATTACTCGAGTAGGCAGGGATCGAACCTCCCAGTGCTCCCTAGGCCTGCTCCGCCCAAGGACTTGCAAGGACTCGGCATGGTTCGGCCCTAGCACCGCCAAATGAGGCTGCCGTTCGAATTTGGTGGCATCGTGGCACCCTCTGGCATGCTACGGGCCGGCCTGATGACGAGGCACGGCATTGTCTCAGGCCTATCACAGTCTCGGCCGGGCTTTCGAGGGCCTCGCTCTCCGGTCAATGGCCGTGCTGTGCGCTGGCTGGGGAATTCCTTCTGGTTCCGGGCATCGCGCAGGCCCGGTCGCCTTGTAATCCACAGCCCAGATCGACGGGTCACCACCGACGCCTTCTGTCAGTTCTACTGACCAGTAATGCTGGCTTTCGGCGCTGTTGGGCACATAAGTAAGTAGGTACGATACCTACTCGCATGCATCTCGCAGGTGGTGGGCACGACGGCGTCCCGGCTGGTCTTATCCCTCCACACACCAGTTAGTCGAAACCTTGGTCTGGGGCTGTTGTCGGCAGCTTGTGCGTTTGTGTGTGTGTGGTGATGAGTCCGACGTCTTTCGAGAGAATCGGCCTGGGCGCCGGCATCAACCCATCAGATTGGACAAGAGTCCGGCGCACCAGGCGCAGAAGAGGGAGAGTGGATGGGATCGCCGGCGGGCCAGCCAGTCACTTGCGCCACCTCCTTCGCAGGGCCTGTCCTGCGTCGCGGTCCAGGAGTGGACAGCAACAGGATTTCGAGGCAACGGAGGCCCGGGATGTGCCATGAAGTCCCCATGTTGCACGCCAGCCGGCCAGGCGCCGCGGCGTATTGCCCCCCCGTGCCACCCACGCAGGTGCCACACGCAATGTCCGCCGCCCGGTCGCTGCTCACGTCCGCCCCGTTCCTACCTGCGTCGCACTCGTAGCTGTCGTCGGCGCCGCCAATGAAACCGAAATCAACCGTGTGGGGAGAAATGCAGCTGGGGTGAGCGACGAGTGCAAGTCCGGGGCCGTTATCCGGTGCACGCTGCGTGGTCACCACGATCAAACCAATGTACGGCGGGTGTTATTATTGATGTTCCGCGTGCTCTGTCCCGCGCATCCCCGACAGTCTCTGCGTAGCGGAGGACTCGAACGGGTCTGGTCGTGGCCCCCAGCGGGTAGTGCGAGTTCCCCGTTCCCGTCGTTCGAGTTAGGTACGGTACTCGCACGTGTGGTTGGCGCAGGGCTATCCGTATACCGGGGCCCATCTTCGGGCGGAGGCCCGGAGCACAAGGCGGTTCAATTGGTCGGGAAACGCCACGGAACGTGAAGAAGTTTTTAGTCGATGTCCGTTTCGCACCAGACCCGGTTGAGAAGAGCACGAGTTCGAGTACGGCGTCACTGCCGTGACTGCGTGTCTTGGACCGTGACATGGTTTGAGCAATCAATTTATCCCATCCGATTGAGTCGAGTTCACAGCCTGCATGTGATACCTCTTCAAATGGACCAGAGCGCGTCCAAGATCTCTCCTGCTACTTTATTTGTGCTCCTGCAAGTGAGGTCCCGCACCCCCGTATATGCATCAATGTTCCAAGTTGGCTCTCGAGAACTGCTTACGACGTCGAGGTCCATCGCAAATGCATTTCACACTTGACCTCAACGTCATCGATTGAGACGTACCCGTTAGAAATCTACACCTACCTCTCGTACGAGAGGGAAGGCGACGGGCGAGAGCGTCGCTCTGCGAGTACTCGTGCCAAGTACTCGTAGGTGTGCTCACCACACACACCCCATCTTCGTCAGGTACTTACGAGTGGGCCTTTCGCTACGTTACATAGGTCCCTCGACACGCTCGACTAAGTACCTCTCTCTCTCCACCTGCAGCCAGCCAGCCACATGTTCCGGCATGGATCACCAGCTGATGGCCAACAACCCCAGAGTCAACTATCCTCCCTCCACACGACGCCCACGACTGCTCGGCCGCTCTAGACTCTGTCGCACCGAGACCCATCCTCCCCGAGACCTAGCACCCCGGACATACCCTTCCGCGGTCGCCCGTCATCGGTCCTCGAGGAGCCCGTCCACGAGTAGGCGCCGCCTGTCCCTAGGTGCCATCGTCTCTCCGTCTAGGTCCCGCCCTCGATCGACCGCGAACTCAATCTGCTCTTCCACGCATCACGACTCCGCGCCATCGCTCTACCGTGTTCCGCATACCCGCATGCAATTTTCACTTTGCCATCTTGAATTTTATCTACAAGACCTGCCTTGTCCGCTCAGACCTTCAGCCCTTTCTTCCCAAACCCTATCGCTCCTCTCTGCTTCTCGTTACTCACCATCTCCCCCTTCACGTCACCACCTGCTTGGAGGACCCGTTCCCAACCCCCCACCGGACAAGCCCTTCCGGACAAGTGGTGCCTCTCTGCTGATAAGCTTCAGCCTCTTACCAATCTTATTTCTTCAGGGTTCCGTGTGTGCCTGGTCTGGCCGCGGCTGGGTCTGGCAGATCCCACTCGCACACAGATGGCAGGCAGACGAGCAGGGGATCATGAAATCTGGACAACTCTGCCCCCCTTCCTTCGACTCGCTTGCCGCACTCAGATGACCTATGAGACTGCCATTGGTAACCTCCAGCTGACTCGAGAGAAAGTCCAACCCTGCCAGATGCCACATTACGCGTAGCTTGGGCCAGCAACCAACTCCTACAGTCTTGCATAGATACCTCATCATGCCATTGTGCGATGACAACTCGACCATCGAAATGACGCGTGGTGTTATGGTCGCAACGACTCGATGGAATATGATATGGCAAGGACATTTCGTGGATTGTTTTCAGCCCATCGGGTAAGCATTCACACTATTCACTATAGCTTGTCCGCAGATTCGTTGCTGTTCAGATTGATCTTTTAATAGTCTTCACGTAAGTCGTAACTACATCCCACAGCGCACGTCCGGCCGGGTTGCAGTTTCGACTTTGAGCCGCATACCACATAATACTAGTCGTGAGGCTCAGTACTCCCGCGGGATCCTGCCGAGCAAGTGCATGCTGCATGTTGCGAGCGAGTCGTCGTCTTTCTATTAAGCCAGTCCTACAAAGCACAGGGCTGGCCGCGTTGTGAGATTTAAATTGAAACGTTGGCATCGTGCTGTTGTTTGGCCCCATCTGACATTGGTGCCCTGGTGTTCGCCCGAAGCAAGCCCGAAACGTCTCGATGCCTTGTGCATTTTGAGGTTATGAGCTCGCCGCTACAGGCACCCTGCCGTGCGAGCACTCGTAGCTCGATCTGTCTTCGCAAACGAGCAGTATCTGGTCGTCGTCTTCGCTATTGTTGCAATATATAAGATGCCCTGTCGCTATCGTTCATGATTTGCAAGCAGAGCCTCGTTGACACCCCCCTGACAAGAAGTAAGAGTCTGCCGAGAACCAAACGGCACGTCACACCTGGGTAGCGGCCTGGGGTTGTCCTTTTAAGTGACGAACCGGACACTCTGTATATTGGGACCTTTTGTCAAGGAATCAAATATTTACCCATTACTATTCGGAAATTTGCTTTCAACAGATTCTGATTTGTCAAGACGTAAGGTTCCATGAGCCACAGGTTTGACATGCTCCAGCAGCTGCAAACTGAAAATGACGCTCGCATTATTTAACTTGTTTGTTGTGCGATCTGTAACGTAAGTTGTCGAACCCAATCGCCAAACACAAAATGCAAAAACCAGTGCCTTGTGCTCGTGTTTCAATGCATTCCAAGAGCAGCTAGCACGGGACAGGCCGCTCGAGTAGATGGACGCAAAGCGGGAGGACCTGGATCTTCGAATTTTTTGGTCTCAATTCTAAAGCTACGAAGTTCGGGCATCACCCCATACCAATAACACTGAAGCGACGATGTAGAGAGCCCCAGTGGCAGTGGCCAAGCCAAGACTGAAAACTGAAAATCAACAGCTCTGCCTAAAACTTTGCAGTCGATTCTTTTCTCCGTCACTGCCAACCACTCGAGAAAGAGGAGGTGGCTCAACCCCGTAGCTACTGGCTTATCACATCCATAGGACAAGATGATCTCTGATCCCTGCAGCAAGTGCGGCTTCTTCGTCAAACGCCGCAGCCTCAGCATCCCCTTCCCAGCACTTGAGAGGGCGCGGCCTGTTAATCATCGACAAAGCAGGCTTTGGTGACTCTCCAAACTCAAGCCAGTAGCTGAAATATATGTATATATGATCCTCTCTCTCGCCCGCGGAGAAGGGTGTCTTTCGACACCGTGGCCCAATTCAATCAACTCGAGAGAATCAAAGTACGCGACGCGGAGCTTCCAAACGTGACCACCATGAAAGCCATAACAGAGGCCACCCCCCCGTGGCCCCCTTCATCTTAAATAGTAAGGAAAGACCTTTCCAAATCACCCAGAAGGCAAATACAAGGTCTTGGGGTCCTTCCCCAAGAATATCCCCGACAAGCCTGACGCGATCCTTTCTGATACGGAATAGCACATCTCATGCAACACTTCCGTTGTCAAAAACCGCAGAGCGGCTCTCCTTGGACTTTGCCTGTCCCGTATAGCCATGGCCGCAGGTCGTGAAGCTAAGCCATCCATGCCAGCGACCCCGCGGCTATGAGTCTGTCCTGCGCCGACATGCTCATCACCGCGTGCTACAGCCAACTTGGCATCGCGTCTCCCTTCACAGACAACGCAAGATTGATCGAGGAGGACGGCCTTGGTGACGGGCGAAGGTAAAGTGAATGCGCCGCCTCACCACGGACGCGAGCACTGGTGGATACAGCAGCTGGGGCGCCGACTGACGTTAAAATCTGCGGGTAGCCTCCGGCTGGATATCAGAGAGCTGAGACTGTGCTTCGGCATCGCCCGGGAGCACGGGGACCACGCAAATTCCGACTTCCCTCTCTGCTTGCTGTATCCAAGCACTCACACCCTGTGCTTTCGACGTAGTTAATCGCGCGAATCTTCGAAACCAATGAGCTGGCTAGCAGCAGCCGAAGCCCGACCGCGAAAGCCCGGGACGAACAGCAGCAGCCTTGCTTTCAAGACGACGCTGTTGTCCATGCAGTTGTGGCACCACGAGATGGCTCAGCCGACGAAATCTTTGCCCGTGCGGTCCCGGATTCCCTCGGGGCTGTCTCCCTGCCTTGATCTACGTCTGGGCAGAAAGGGAGGCGCACAACGAGCGAGAGTAAAAAGGAAGGGGTAGCTCCTGGGCGGCAGTGGCGGATCTTGGCTGCACAACCGTCGCATCACCTGGGCGACTGCGGCCAGATGGGTGCGTAAAGGTGAGCCAGATATCCGGGCCAGGTGGGCTTCCAAATTCAATGTCGCCCACGCGGCGGTTTTCAATGCAAACGCAGAGTCTCTGCCAGGGCAGGCGTCCAAGTCGACTGTCACTTTGCCGCAGCGCGGGGCAGAAGCCGTACCATGGCATGGGAAATCCTCATGCGTAACTCCTCGTCAAACAGCCCGGGCGTGACAGCGACGCCGCCTCGCCAGTTCGCCTTCGCACCCAACCGCTGTCTGCCAAGGCCCGGAAGAAGGGCGGCGCGCAACCTCGCAGCTGAAACCCCCAGGCGGCTCCGGGGAAATAAGACAAGACAACTCGCGTCCAGGCACACGAATCAGGAGCCATACCAAGCCCCGGTCGCATGAAATCGAAATCTCCCTTACCCTCCCTTTGGAGGCGGCACACACACACATACACACACACACGCATACATGTACTCGCACACGGAGAGAGATTGTGTGTGAACTCCGCGGCTGTTAATCGGGTGCCTGTCAATCGGGCGCTTCCATCGAGGGGATCGGCCTGCGCGAGGCAAAGCCACGGGGCCAATCAGCCGACGCATCAAGACACCCGTGCGGGGGCACCCGGGGCCGGCTGGCAATTGGCGGGATCTTTACATGAACTATGACGTGCGGGCGATGATCTTGGGTATGACCGACTCTACTCGAGAGGCATCATGTTGATGAATAGAGGAGACCCTTTCGTGCCTTGACATGCAGACACGGCAGACTCTTGATGATTGCCGGGTGGTTGCCAGATTGGGGACCTGCTTGGCTGTTGGTACTGCATCATCTCCTCGTGCGCGCACTGATGATATGGCTGTGGTTGTCGGGATAATTCGCTCAGAGCACCCTTAATTACGGCTAACCACGAATCCCCGTGCACCGAGCTGGCCAGGGTGGTTTGCTTCGTACGGTGACACAGCCGACGGCCTCCAGCTTGGGGCATCACCTGACTGTCGGGGGCTCGACCCATATATCCGCACTCGGTCGGCGTCGCATTGGATGGCGTTGACTGTGCAGTCATCTCGTTAATCAGCGCATATCGCTGGACTTTATTCTCGCAGACTGACAAACGGCGGTGCGGCATCGGCCTCGCGGTCCTCCCTGAGACCTCCTGGAGGGTCCCGACGGCCACAACCCGCGAAATCATAATGAGGAGTCCGATAGATATAGGAACCCGGTTGGCATGGACAAACATGTCCTGGCAATCAGAGCAGTTTAGCGTATTCGTACCTGAAGTCCATCGGGGAGATCTGAGACCCTGGTCGCCCATTCAGGGGCACGGCCGTAACCGAGACCTTGGGGATATCGAGCCTGGTTATAATTAGCTAGCCAGCGCACCGCGTGCTCTGGCGCGGCGCGAAGGATCCTAACGGTTTACCGTTGCAAAGGATGGAACTTTCCATGCTGAATTCCACCACAGCACCGGCACCCATCATATTGACCCATCGCCAATCTTTACAACATCACGAGGCGCGCACGGCGAGAGAAGCCATGGTAGGTAGCAAACCCGCAGGCTGCGCGCGGTTCACCCGCTGGCCGGGAGCGATATCCTGCCAGAAGCCCGGGCCATGGTCGGGAAATTCGACCGTGGGCCGAGTCGGGGTGGTTGTCTGGGGCTGGTCTCAAAAGTGAACGCATGGCCTGGGCGCACTCGTATGGGTCTTTCAAAGGCTCGTACTTCTCTGTAGGCCATACGCCACAGAATCACAATTGCAAGGTCGAAGATCCGGGCTGCGGCCGCAGTCAATCTGGTAGTCGGCCCAAGCCGAGGATGCATGCATTCGATTAGGAGGATCCAAGCCGTGTGGTGAAGTGAGGTGCGCGGCTAAGCTGATGAGAGACTCTGTCGAGGGGGCCTGCTGAGGAAGCAGAGAGGGATCGAAGGTATGCATTCGTGATGCAGTGACGCGCACCTTGGAATCCCTGGGCCGGCGTCTCGGCACGCTCGTCCACAGGCGGAGGGGAGGTCGCCGGGCCATGGAGCAGGGGGGGGCGGGGCTGTGCGGTGGAGCACAAGCCCAGTTGAGGGGACTGCCGGCTCCCATAGGCTGTCCCTGCGCGTAGATTCGTCAGTTAGCGGCATAGGGGATGCAGACATGGGAAGACATCCACATAGGTCACCCGAATCAAAACGCCCGGTCAGCCAGTCGTGGGGAAGGCCAGCTGCGCGTGATGGATGGCAAAAGATGGCGTTGGCGGCACTTCCGATAGAGGGGACGCTCGTCATCTTGCCGGCGTCAATTGATGGGACTCAGCATGCACAAGACACGAGCGCTGAGTCGAGGTGATTGGACGAGACGACTGGCGCAGCTTGCCGGGAGGGGTCAAGGCGAGGCCGGGAATGAGGGCACATGCTGTGCTTGGAGACACAAATGTCGTGCAGTATTGTGTGCTACCGTTCCGTGTTTTTGTCGAAGGCTGCCACAGTAGCGGACACCCGAGACCGCTGCGGTCGGAGCCTCTGGCCCATCCGCCTGCACGGGTCCAAATCTAGTCTCTGGTCCGGTCCTGGTGCGGCGCAGGGACGGCGAGCGGGCGGGCGAGTTGGCATCAGCGTCAGCGTCAATGTCAGCCTGACGAGAAGAGCCGCGATGAGAAGGTGAGGCCGAATGGAGGAGGTGGAATCGCGGTGGTGGCAGTCTGGACAATGAGTTGCAGTAATCAGCTGCCCGTGGATGTGCTGGCGAAGGCAGATGGAGGAGCACGATGGCCGCGATGTTGGGTTGGTGTTGCGCCCTGGACCCCACCCGGCCGACAGAGCAATGTACACGGGTACATAGGTAGACCATCGTGGGTTGGAGGGCGCAGCGCGGGTGCAGGCCAGCGCATCCTAGCCGTTTCACATTTAAACGCAACTTAGGTACGAGTAGAAAGCACGGTATCTTAGGTACCACCACCATCCATGGATATCTCCGGCGGCCGAAGCGCCATCCATCGCCATGGTCGCCGACGCCAGCTGCCATGCGCTGAGCTGGACGGGCGTGCATGCAGGCGCTTGGGCGGTGGTACCTCTTCCTCATGGTGTCCCATACACGTAGTTTAGATATCCATATTCTCGCACATACGAGTACCGGGTATGTAGGTGTGCGAACACTCGTAGAAAGGGGGTAAGCCAGGGCTCGACTGGGCTCGACTGGACTGGGCTCAACTCGACCCCAGGGACTGCAGGTGGTCGCTCGTATTGAACAAGCCGCCTCCTGAACCAAAATCCGTACTTGTGGTTCTCCAGCTAGCCGCGAGGCTTTTCTGCGGCGCTACTCGGTAGCTACCACTTGGCGGCGATCCGGCTCCCACGACGGAATCCGCACGCCGCCAATCTGGGTGCATCATTCAACGGGAGTGCTTGACCATCTCTTGTAATCAGGGAAGGGAAAAAGACCAGCGATAGAGGAACAATCTGGTAAGAGAGAGCTCAGACCAGAGGGAAAGACCTGGAGGTGAGTGTGGTCTGTACTACATAGTAGGTACCTACTCCTTCTGGTACCTTGCGTGGAGGTTAGGGCACCTGAGTCTCCTGCAAGGTACGAGTACGGAGCAGACCGGGGTCCGGCCCCGGCTCGAGTTATGACCTTCCGTTTCAGGGGGCTGGCTGTCCCTGCCGGTGATCGCTGATTCGCCGCCGGCCCTCAGGGCGCGGACGAGTACTCGACCGGTAGCGGGCAGCGGCACCTTGGCGAGCGGCCGAGATGTACGAGCACTACTCGCATATACCTTAGCAGAACGGCTGGGATGTACCGTTCCTCCAGCACCGCCAACGGACGATACCTAACATTGATGGCACGGGAGGTGGTGGGGGATTGCGAGTATACATGCGAGTCCAGTACTCCGTATGGTACGCGTAGGTCGATAATGGTTGCATCGAGAAGGAGCAAGTTGAGCCTTCCCGCCGCGCCTGCCTGACCGGGGCTGCCCGGCCCCGGCAAGGTCCCTGACTGTTCTCCATGCAAGGGCAGCTTTTACCACTGTCACGTCGTCTTGCGTCTCACCTCCTCCTCACCTCTCCCTTTTCCTTTCTCTCCTCTCCCCGCCACCCTCACTTGCCTTCTTACTCTTCCACCGCCCTGGTTGCGTGTGCCTGCATCCGAGTCTGCGTCTGTGTCGCCGACCTCCGTCTTTCCTTTCCTCAGCCGCTCCGGTACTCACCACGCCCTGCCGCTCCCGGCTGCCCCTCCTTTCGACACCAACTTGAACTCTCTTTCTCGATTTGATATCAAAATCACCCGGTCTACGGCTACTTCTCGCACTCTGGAGCAACCGCCCGTTTTACATTCACTCGACGTACCCGCCACTTACTCGCCCCTATTTACCTACGTCACTTAGGAGGACGATTAAAAGAAAGGATTGTGCGATCACATCCAGCATTCAAGGACAGGAAGGGAATATCATCTTACACCGTTCGACTACTACCGACCGACTCTACCGGCCGCCTTTTTCAAGACGAATGCGACAGCAGGCAGCAAATCTGCTCAGTCCGCATCACCACTCTCAGGCTTCTACCACAACACTCAATTCTCTCACACAGCCTTTTTGTGCACACCCATCTTCACAATCACCACTGGCAATGTACTTACCCGAGGACCTGTGACACAACTCTCCCAGCTCTGTTTCAGCTGTCTGCCTTTTTCCACCTCAGTTGTCTTCAGCTGTGTAACCCTGGTGGTAATTTCGACATTCTATTCTTGCAAATACTCTTCAGTCCTTTCACCACGGATTCATTCACCCTTTAACTTATCAGCTTACTGAGAGTTTTGTTTTGCAACAATAAAAACCATCCAGCCTCATCAGTCATAAGTCACCCACCAGGAACGCCTTCAGATTCCGAAAATGATGTACCACAGCCTGACTGTCCTGGTTGCCCTGGCTGGGTATGCCCTGGCCCAGGCCGCCGACCCTTGTGCAGTAAGTGATTATCACTGTCTATGAGGCCAATTATGCCCATTTTAGCCTGCTAGCTGAGCTGACATCGCTGCCCTAGATTGGCTGTGTGAATGGGGTCATGGCTGATGCCAGTGCCATGGGATGTGGTGCCAACGACCAGATGTGCATCTGTGGCAAGGGCGCCGACTTTCAAAATGGCATCAAGGACTGTGTCACCCAGGCTTGCCCGACTCTTGGAGCTGATCAGATCACTCTTGCCCAGGCCCACGGCAACGAAGTCTGTGCAGGTAAGGCGACCGCTCCGATCTCTTCGCTTACAGCCAACTGATTCTCCCACCAGCCGCGTCTTCCACTGCTGGGCAGCCCTCGACCACTTCGACCTCTTCGACCACCTCGGAACCCACCGCTACATCGACTTCGAGCTCGACTTCGTCCACTTCCACCGAAGAGCCAACGACCACGTCTTCAACTTCCGAATCCTCAACCTCCACCACTTCTTCGTCTACCCCGAGCTCCACTTCGACCACCAGCACCTCGTCATCCGCTAGCAGCTCCTCGGCTGTCCCGTCGAGTGCCCCTGCGAGCTCCAGTGGATTCTTCGCTGCCGTAAGTTGCGCATCTTTGACTGGCCCGGGCAAATACTGACCTGAGATTAGAGCTCTTCGTCCTCTGCGATTCCTGTGGCTACTGGTGGAGCAGCGGGTGCTGTATCAAGCAGTGCGAACAACGACGACAAAAACTTGGACGATGCAAGCGGTGGCGGCCTTTCCGTGGCTGCCCAGGCTGGAATTGGCGCTGGTATCGGCGCCGCGGCTCTCACCGCCATCGTTGCCGCGATCTTCGTGTGCATGCGCCGCCGACACAAGAAGAAGCAGCAGCAGCAACAGACCGCCAACCGTCTCCAAATCTCTGGTCCGCTCGAAGGATCCGGTCGCATTGCTCAGAGAGAGCACAAGGACAACTTTCCGTTCCAGAACCGAGCCTCGTCGTGCTACAGTGGCAGCCACGACACCCACGCTTCGTGGAACTCGGCTTATCTTCACAACATCCCACGCTACGAAGAGATGCAGCCGCGAACCCAGCCGCGCACCATGATATGATCGTGGTTCGCTTGCGATGGGTTGGTGCGCAGTCACTTGCGCACGTGGGCCGCATCCCAAGACGATATTTCTGGTGGAGTGTCTGACACTTCACATGTCAACGGCAAACAAGCATGGTGTTCTGGCAGGGCTTTTTAATCAACTTTGCTTTTCATTTGAGCCAAGCCAACAAGGTCAGGGTTGCTGGCTGTTGTTTTCTTTCACTGGTTTGACGATATCACGAATCACGAGGCCACTTGACGCAATTACTCGGACGTCCGAAAATACCATTGTCATTTCTTCATAGAGATGTAATGCCGGAAAAGAGTAGCAAATCGCGGTGGTTCTTGAAACCAGTTCCCATTCTAAACCTGATGCCCATGCCAATGCGTTAATACTTGCCCAATGCAAAGCCAGCGTGCTCTAATTCAGCACTGTGATGACTCTCAGCCCTATCTAAGTTGAACGACCAATCAATCCTCTTTCTCGACACAGACATTCATGCAATCTTGCGTGAGGACGCCATTCACGGTCAAATGATCTGCCTGGGCAGGCTCGACAGAAAGCTGCCAGGGGCGGCTGTTCAGGCGTCAAGAAGACCCCAGGCTGTTGACCGAGGCGGGCCAAGCCATGTTGCAGAGGCAATCTTTGCATCCGAGCGTCACTCTGAAAGCGTCCCCCGCGTAGCTACGGTGCCCATTTTTGGCTGGAGCGACTAGCAGCAATAAACGAGTCTCTTAAGATGAGCCAGGCTAGCCACATGGACAAGAAGCCCGCACCGATTTTCGAAGACGAGACGCGGGGAGATTCACTATCCGAATCGCTATCCCGATCTGGCATCAGTGTTGTCTCAAGAGTGACAACCACAGAGAACTGTTTTCTTTGTGCGTCTTGCCGCTACGCTGACAGAACCCCATCAAATGTGCCTCTGAGAGGCAGGCAGGAATGTGGGTGGGGCCCTCGATCGGAAGGGTCGAGAGATGGTTGCCGGTGCCCCGGACTGGAATGCGTGTCTAGCCCTATTCTAAGGAATGAGAGGGGCGGACCGGCTGGGAACGGACTGGTGCGCTCAGAGGTCAAGATCAGATTCTCGACGTCGCCAGACCATAACACGAGCCCGGGTCTATGCTCTCGGCCTTGGATACCCGGCGTAGGGTATAAAAAGGCCGGGGCACCGCTGCACGCAGCCTCAAGGCCTGCCGATTTTGGGAGCTTCCCTTCAGGATATACAGAGCCTCGAAAGCATCAAGACAGAGAATCCCCAGCCCTGGAAATCTTGTAGGTTCACAAGTCACCCCCCCCCCCCCCCCCCCCTTCCCCAAAGCTCTGGTAGCAGATCACCCCCGACCAGGACTGACAGCACGGGACAGACCAGACGCCCGCTTTCAACCACACACACGCCCCGAGCCTAAAGAAGAGAAGAAGGACAAAAGGAGACATGCAGCTCTCTCTCCTGACTCTCGCCCTGTCCGCAGCGTCCGCGGCGACGGCAGCGACGTCGTACGGCGTGGGGCTGTCGGGGCGGGCCATCGGGCACGGCACGACCAACACGCACAGCGGCCTGGGCGAGGGGCCCGGGGGCGACGGCATCGCGCACGGGACGGCGCACACGCACCACGAGCTGAGCGCCGCGGGAGGGCTGGAGGACGGCACGGAGCACACGGGCGGCGGTCTGAGCGCTCCGGAGCGGAGGAGCAGGAGGGGGAGGAGGGCCATCGTCCACGGCACGTCGAGCACGCACACCGGCCTCGGCGAGGGGCCCGGGGAGGACGAGCTCAACCACGACACGGAGCACACCAACAGCGGCATTCACTGAGCTTGATTCGTGAAGAGGGGGGCTTTTTTGTTTTGCTTTCACTTTGGTTGTGGTGGGGGCCCCGGGTACAGACTCAGGCGTGAGATGCGGCGGTAATGGGTTGTCTGGTCTGCTTGCGGATGGAAAGATAGGAACGTTAGAGGTGGCGTCAGAATCTGGCTCTGTTCTTATTCAAAATGACTTTGCTCTTCTCGTGAGAACTACTGGGTTTACGTAAAACCAGCGACGGCACAAATGCTGTATTCCCGGTGCAAGTGAACTGGTGGAGGCATTTGTGCTGACGTAGATCTATTTCCACACTTCTACACAACTTACCAAGTGCTTACCATGGTTTTGGTGCATAGTCGAGACATCTCAACGAAACAGATGCAACCCGGCCCCGGGACCGCCGAAGAGAGGACACGCTGTTGAGCTACCACTCCTGTCTTCCTTGCTTCTGGATCCATGCTGTCCTCGAACCTTGGAAGGCGCAGGACACGAGGAGCGTGTTGAAAGATAGCCGAGCCACCCACCGGCCGATGCACCGCAAGGTATGTATGGAGAGTCTCGGTCGAAGATTCCACAGAGCTCGATCGCAAAACGCCCTAGCCAAGTCCTACAAAGGCCGCTCGCCCCCTCAGGCCGATCTTGTCGCCGCCCAGGACGCGTGGGTTCGGAGCGCAAGCGTCGTTGGTGCAAATGCGGTAGCATCCATCCAGATCCTCTTCCCTTTCGGCTCACTCACCCTTCGCACGAGACCCTCCCTCCGCTCTCTGCAAGTCGCCGCCCGTCGTCCAACCCCATGCCCAACGATAGGCAACTCTCATCAATCAGGACAATGATTCCAAACGCTTCTAGACAAAGGACACTTGCCGGCTTCCGACCATCGCTCGGGGTAGGTGATGTCAGTCAGTTTCCTCTATCTGATAGCAAAGAGTCCGCCACTGGCGTGCCGAGCGCCGCCCCCCCCCCCCCCCCCCGACGCGTCCATGCAGACAAACCCGGCCTTATAGGAAGAGATGAAGAGGGCTGATTTCAACCGGCACCCGCCCAGGGCACAAAGTAATAAGAGACATCGAGGCCACATGCTGGGCACACGGCTTTGCTTTACCCACCCCCCCCCTCGTCTTCCTAACTTCCCGTTTACCCCCATCACCAGGCACCTGAAAAATGTTCCACGCCAGCCTCGCCGACGCCAGGGCTCTCCCGCTGGCGAGCAGCCTCGCCCTGCTGCTGCTGCCGCTGCTTCTGCTGCTACCCGCGCCCGCGCACGCCGACGACATGCCGACGGAGGAGAACATGCTGGGCTACGTCGTCGTGGAAACCTTTCGCATTGACCTAATGCCCGCCGTGGAGCGCGGGCAGGCTTTCGACGTGACGGGCGAGCTGCTCGCGCTGGATTTCAATTTCTGGAGGGCCGACCATAGGTGCGCGGGCTGCAAACCGCAATACGCCCAAGTGGCGAGCAACATCGAAGCGACGGTCCAGGACAAGTTCCGCCACCTGTGCGCGCTGTTCTCGAGCAAGGGCCACGACGCGATCACTGACACGCCCAAGGTGTTCGTCGGGAGCATCAACGACCCGGGGGTGGGCGACGCCGTCGCCAAGGCGTCCAAGCAGACACGCAACAAGGGCGACGACGTCCTCATCGTGTCCGGGCAGCCCGACTCCAACAAGAATGCCAACCTCCGCCACCAGAAATACATCTATCTCCCGATGAACAAGAAAGACGACCTGTACAAGAGCCTCGGCCTCAAAGCTTACTGTCTGCCCAACTCGATACAGGCTCCCATAAGACGCTGGGAATACGAGGCGAGGTTCCGGCCGTGACGGGAAAGGGTCACAACTGATCTCG
Organism: Hansfordia pulvinata; assembly: GCA_006538405.1. Taxonomy (NCBI): domain Eukaryota; kingdom Fungi; phylum Ascomycota; class Sordariomycetes; order Xylariales; genus Hansfordia; species Hansfordia pulvinata. Next base: position 368,559 of record BJKQ01000018.1, read on the forward strand.
GCCCTCTCGGCATGATTATACGATATGGCTTCTTTCTGGTTCTTACACCAAGGCGTAAATATACATTCGGTATACCAGTCAGCAACGTTAAATCGAGAATGTAAACCCCGCAAGCACTTCGCGGCACCTTACCAAGGCGGACCGGACGCAAAGTGACTGAGCCGCCAGCCAATTGAGGTTTTCGTAGCGTCACATTGATGACACCCAAGTCCAACAGATAGGCTGTGACGAAGATCATCAGTATGCGCAGTGAATGGCACCGTACCAACTGTGTGTGATCAGTAGGTTCGCCGGTGGCGCAAAAGCAAGAAGCTTGAAGCATGTGGCTCTCGCGAGGGGCGCCTTTACGTGAAGAGGTGACCAGCATTGGTCATGGCAGCATCACAGAGCCCCGGCATCTTTTTACAGCACACGCAGACAGACGTTTGGAGGAAATGTTTTTGTTCTTCTTTCTCACGTCGTTTTGAGAGCTCTCGTCCTCACTGCCGCCGGAAGAGCGCAGCCCGAAGCGGGTTTGGAAAAAAAAAGATGATAATGGCATTTTTCCCTGTAAATGACCAAATGAACAAAACCCGTCCATACGCCCAGTCAATGACCTGACCGACCCCCGGGAAGGATTTCTTCTTTTTCTCTCTTCGGCGCCCCCTCTTCCGATGTCATTTCGTCGTCCGGCTCCCTCGGCTATGCAGTTGATGGCGGCGGCGGCGGCGGCGGTAGCAATAGCCAGCGTGGTCACCAGCAGCAGCGGCGGCGCGCGCGCGGGCGCAGGCCCTCAGTTTAATAAAACCCGATTTACACAAGATTTCAGACAACTGCAAGACCCGCTTACGCCCTCGACATGACGCCCCAGGCACGGATGATGTTGTCGGTGTAACCGGCGAACAGGGTCTGGCCGTCGGCGCTCCAGGCCAGAGAGACACACTCGGGCTCACGGCTCTTCTTGCCGACGGCGGTGAACTCGGGCTTGAGCTCGTCAACCTTGCTCTTCTTCTCCAGGTCGAAGATGATGATGCTGGAGGCGGTGGCGGCGCACAGCCAGTAGCGGTTGGGCGAGAAGGTCAGGGCGTGGATCTCGTCACCGGCGTTGAGCGAGTACAGGTGCTTGGACTCGTTCAGGTCCCACAGCATGGTGGTACCGTCCTTGCCACCAGAGGCGCAGAGGGATCCGTCAGGGGAGATGGTGACGGTGTTGATGTATCCAGTGTGGCCGATGTGGTCGGTCTGGAGCTTGCAGGTCGAGAGTTCCCAAACCTAGAGGCAGCACAAAGTCAGTCGTTTGGTCGTCGGGGGCTGCCGGGACCGTGACAGAAGACGAGGTGCCGGAGGTGCTTCATCAGTGCATTGGTGTGAAGATGATCTCATGGCACGCCGAGGCGCGCTCTGAAGTAGCAAATACTTTAAATTGCAAAACATCATGCAAAGCAGAGTCCGTCCTCGTCTTGATCTGGTCTCGAGCGGGGCTCGCGCGAGCGAGGAGTTTTCCAACATACCTTGACGAGCTTGTCCCAGGAGCTAGAGACAATGACGGGGTTCTGGGGGTTGGGAGAGAAGCGAACGCAGGAAACCCACTCGGTGTGGCCCTTGTCGGTGATGGTGTACTTGCAGTCGCCCAGGGTGTTCCACAGCTTGATGGTGCGGTCGCGAGATCCGGAGACGATCTGGCGGTTGTCGGCCGAGAAGGAGACGGACAGGACGTCGTTGTTGTGGCCGACAAAGCGGCGGGTGGTGTTGCCGGTGGCGAGCTCCCACAGGCGCAGGGTCTTGTCCCACGAGGCGGACAGGGCGTAGGCGCCGTCGGAGGAGATGACACAGTCGGAGACGATGTGAGAGTGGCCGTGCAGAGAGCGCTTGGGGTAGCCGTATTGCGACTCGTCACGGGTAAGGTTCCAGATGATCAGGGTCTTGTCACGGCTGGCAGACAGGAGCATGTTGGGGCTGGTCGAGGATTGTAAGCTTTTGTCGATCGGGCATGGCGGGAGATATCACGGTGCAAGGACCGGAGAGGATGGGCTGCTGGGAAACGGGATATCGGAGCATTTGGAACCTACTTCTCCATGGAGGTAGCCAAGCTGGTGACCCAGCCATTCTGTAAAGCGCATGTTAGCGAACTGCCAGATGCGGGCGAGGTCTGGCGATGTCCTCAAGATGCGGCGGGGGGCCGCGGCAGGCTTGGGAAAACTTACGTGGCCCTCAAGGGTGCCCTTCAGGATAAGCTGCTCCGCCATTGTCAAAGAGGAGTCGTATGATATGCTTCTCTGGCTCTTGCAGTAAGAAGGTTCGGCGGAGGAGAGGGACGACGACGTGGGTGGGAGGAAGAACAACTGAGGTCTTGCAAGGGCCGTGGGGAAGAGAGTGGGAGAAGTTCGAAGGTATTCGCGGGCCGGTGGGTGTACCAGAGGTCCGGGCTTCAGGGCTTGCAGGCTGGTCTGCGGCCTTGTCAGGGGGGCTTCCAGGGCATGCGGCCTGCTAAAGTGTGGGCGTGAGCGGGTGCCGGCCAGTGGGGTCGTCTCTGCTGGTACTGGTACCCCATTCTGGCTGCTTGCGCTGCTGCCGCCCACTGCCTGACCACAGGAAAAAATTGCCAAATTTTGTGTGGGCGCAAAACGCTACTTTTATTCGTGTTAGGGTCAAAATTCGCTTCTCCAGATCAGCCTTGCATAGTGGGGCGTGTCTTGCAAAAAGTTCATTGGCCTACAGTCATGGCGTGGTTGACGAATCAGAATTGGGCAGTTTCTTCAGCCTGATTTCGTTAGAGCAGATCAGACTTGTACAGACATAATATCTTGACTTGAATAAGCTGCCGTACTTTGTGCATTTAGCGGGTCTGTTGCACTTGAAAGACAGCACAGTGCTGCCTATATGCATCACATGCATTACATCAAGTACGTTACATATGGGCATTTGATTGTACTAGGCAACGGGTGTGATGCAAAAACGTGCAAGAAGTCAGTTGCCAGATTGTGCAGCCAAGACTGATTTGGATGTGAGCTGGTCGGTGTCGTTTGTACCAACGCATGCGGCGGAACTCGTTTCCTCAGCATCACGAGAGAAATGACGTTGTTGTATCGAAATCATCGCTAAATTAATGCTCACTCATCTTGGGTATCATGATGCGGTCGAATGCTTCGGGAACAGCTCAGCTCCTTGCCTCTTGTCCACCTTATCTGGTGACTGCAAATGAAGCCATAGCGCAAATACTCTGCGGACTATCCTAAACGCCGTCTCAATGCCAGTAACATATACGCAGAAGAGGAAGACGCCCAGTCGCGTCGGGAAAAAAAAGCTGCTATAAAAGCAGCGGTCGCCACAGCCCTCTGTTGCTCGTGTCCCCTCGTCCGTGAATCATCCTTTACTCTGGATCGAGTCGGTTCCTGCGGCCCGTCTACTGACACGCGGGAGTTCTTGCCGAAGATGCTTGGCATCGGAATTGACCACGGTGCTGTGGTCGGAAATCTCCACGCGACCCGTGCCCCCCGTTCGAGGAATAAAGTCCTTCATCATGGCCTCCCAGGCCTGGTGCCGCCGTCGACTGAGTGGGTTGCGGTCTGCCAACTCTCTGAGCTCCTTCTGCCGACTGATCTTGGCTGCGCGATCGATGCGCCGCAAGGCCACCTCGCCCTTGCGCGCATCGGCGGTGGCTTGCGCGCGCTTCTCCTTTGTGTCTGCCACCTTCTTCTCTGCCGGCGTAAACTTGTATGTGTGCTTGCTGGGAAACCCAGGAAATGATTTCGGAATCCACGCCTTCTCTTCCTTTTCTTCCCTGCCATCCAGCTCGTCCCCCAGGAATGGAAGCGGTAGCTCCAGTCGTGACGTATCCTCTGTGAACGGATTGAAGGTGGTCGGCTCAAGTTTTTGCTTAGGGATGGGGTGTCGAAGATGCCGCTTCAAGTGTGATAATGGGATATTGTGTCGTCGAAGCACAGTCTCGTAGTCGGCCGGAGTTGGGTTTTCTCTTCGCGCAGCATGGGCCGAGGTCTTGAGGTGGTCAACGAATCGCGATATATCTGCAAGACTATGTAAGTATGGTCTGCGGCAAGATAACCCAAGAGCCGCGAAAGAACAGCCAGGCTGAACGTACACGTGTCGGCCACTTCAGTGAAGCTTTCCATAGCCTCTCTGGACGCGCCGTCGAACCCGACGTGCTGAAGGGCAAGGGCGATGGACCTCTGCAGGCCATCCCGGCCCACGTCCTCAGCTGTGGATTTGTCGACCTGGAAGTACGATGGTAACGCAGGTGTTGGGGCAGTGGGGGCTTGAAGGCTTTCGGACCCGGACGCTGAGTTTGTGGCATCCTTGTCTTTGCGCTCGAGTCGGAGATCGGTGGATGTGCGCTGGCGCTTGATGTTCTGGGGGTTACGGGACTCGGATGCGACGCTCGTGGACGACCGCTTGCGCGAGAGGGTGGGCGTCTGGTTGTCCATGGCGGAATTCTGGACGTCAAATCGGCGTATATGAAAACGTAGGCGCAGAAGACGATATGAATACAGATGCTGGCGGCGCGTCGGTGGTGCGATGCACTGTGGGCAGCAGGCTCAGCGGGTGAAACCGTGGGAGGCCGAGGTGGCGGCTCGGTGGGAGCGAGGCGCGCTACTCATGCCTGAGGTCGTGGCTACCAGAAGGCGGGACGCGTGCGTAGTATGTATTTGATGATATCAGCGACGGCGGAGTGACGATGCGGTTGTCGTGGGAGTCGAGGCTGGCGGGAAGAAGGACGCGATGTCGATGCGACGATTGATGCGTGAACGCTTGAAGAGGTGATGCTTTCCGGCAGGCAAGTTGCGCGACGAGACGCACGCCCCGAACTACCAGAGGTACCCGGGTACACAGGCCCTCTCAGAGACTTCTGGAACTTCCCGACCGATGTGCATACATGTATATTGCCGCTTCTATGCCGCCTTGAGAAACGTACCGGCAAGGGCTCTCGCGAGTACCCTACATGTAGCTAAAGTCTCCACATATGGCAGAGTCACGTCCCGTCGCGACTCTAGGCCTAACCCGATTCGTCCAGCTGTCAGCCTCTCCGAACTTGGCTCCGCATATTTGTGGTTGATGTCAATCGATGAGGATGGTTCAATTCCACGCTCTACTTACAACTCTACTTACAACATGTATGCGATAGCCGGTACTGTTGAGATCTCAGCCATCAGCTTTACTCAATATCAATTCCTGTGTTTGATACTGATAGACGGCTTGCAACTGATATGTATGCTCCATGGACACCTTTCCCACATCTTAAACACGGCTCGACTGCGCGCTGGCCCCTCCGTGCATGATGCGAGTCTTCGCCCGATGAGACAGTCAGCCCTTGTACCGAGGGCTTGTGAGTCATGGCCTGATATCATGTCATTGCCGAGTAGACTCAGTGTGAGTAGTAGCAATACCCCAGAGTTGCGAAGGCCATCGCACAGCTTGGATCACTCAGTCTGCACATTGAGAGAGCGCGTGCCTGAATCTAGGATGATCTTACCAAGTTGGATGTCAACATCAGTATGGCTCGCGGCGGGCTGGTGCTCAACGTCTGGGACCCCAGTCCTGGTCAGAGGCGGTATTCATTCAGGTATCGCAGCTCGTTCCTAGTTAGAGCGCATCCACGGAACAGGATGCCTCCACGTGAATTCTGGGTCGCGTAAATGTAGGACAACTGCAAAGCGAATATTCACCCAAGCCCTTATCCCTCCAAGCCATCGTCTCCAATATTTGACGAACGTACTGACATATACCGGGGAACCGACAACTCTCAAGAATAGCTTGAACACCGACAAAGGCCGAGCCGAGAGACTTGCAAATTGACGGCGGCGCCATCTGGCCTCTTCCGGTGTGTTAGCCCCTCGCAATTTCCCACCATTCAGCCTTATCATCCCGAGTCCGCGTCCGTGTCTCAGACCACGCACCCTTAGGGCCCTGCGTGATTTGACGACATGCCCACCTTCAGTGCCCTACCTATGATATGCACAATCCAGGGCTCACCAAAGTCAAGAGACTCGGACACCTTCTGACAAGCCACATAAGAGGTTGACCTGCACCGTCATGGGCCAGCACATCGGCCCCGGCGCCTCGGAGGCCGGCGCGGGCGCCTCGGTCCCGCCGCCGCCAACGATACAAGCGCCGACCCCCGGAGCCAACTCGGCTCCCGGCTCCGGCCCCGGCCCCGGCTCCGGCCCCGGCCCCGGCTCCGGCCCCGGCCCCAGCCCCAGCCCTAGCTCTGACGACGCCGCGCCGGCGCCGGCGCCCGTGACGAGGCTCAAGCTCACGGGCCCGCTGACAGCGCTCCCGGCCAGCGTCTTCGACCACGCCGACACGCTCGAGCACCTCGACTGCTCGGGCACGGGCCTGGCGTCCCTGGGCTGGCGGGCCCCGGACATGGCGCGCCTGCGCCGCCTGCGCGTCGCCTTCTTCTCCGCCTGCGCCTTCGCCTCCTTCCCCGCTGAGCTGGCCGCCTGCCCGGCCCTCGAGATGGTCGCCTTCCGCGGCAACGCCATGCGGCGCGTCCCCGAGGGCTGCCTGCCGCCCCGCCTGCGCTGGCTCATCCTGACCGACAACGCCCTCGACGAGCTGCCCGCCTCCATCGGCCGCTGCGCCCGCCTCGAGAAGTGCATGCTGGCCGGCAACCGCCTGCGCTCCCTGCCCCCGGAGATGGCCGCCTGCTCGCGCCTCGCCCTGCTGCGCCTGTCGGCTAACCGCTTCGACGACCTGCCCGCCTGGCTCTTCGGCATGCCGGCGCTCGCCTTCCTCGCCTTCTCGGGCAACCCGTGCGCGGAGGCTGCCGCCGCCGCCGCCACCACCACCACCTCCTCCTCCGACCTGGCCAGCGTCGAGTGGGAGGACCTGCGGGTCGACGAGCAGCTGGGCGAGGGCGCGTCAGGCATCATCTCGCGCGCGACCTGGCGTCGTCGACGGCCCCAGCACCGCGATCACGAATTCACGGCCACCCACGGCACCGGCGTCAACGGCACCTCGCCTCCTCTCGCCCCGGACAGCCGCCCCGGGCCCGCTCCCGCCGACGAGGACCTCGCCGTCGCCGTCAAGCTCTTCCGCGGCACCCTGACCAGCGACGGCACGCCCCTCGACGAGATGCGCGCCTGCGTCCGCGCCGGCGCCCACCCGAACCTGATCGACCCGCTGGGCCGCGTCGCCGCCGCCGGCGAGGACGACCAGGGCGGCCTGGTCATGCAGCTGGTGCCCCCGGCCTACCGCGCCCTCGGGCGCCCGCCCTCCTTCGCCACCTGCTCGCGCGACACCTTTCCCGAAGACGACGACGACGACGGCGGCGGCGGCGGCGGCGGCGGGGCCGGCGCGGGCCTGACGGCGGCGCAGGCGCTGCGCGTGCTCGTCGGCGTGGCCTCGGCTGCCGCGCACCTGCACGCCCGCGGCGTCGCGCACGGCGACCTGTACGCGCACAACATCCTGTTCGCGACGGCGGACGACGTCGACACCCGCCAGAGAGGGGAGGACAGCTACAGCAACGGCCATGGCAACGGCAGCGGAATAATCACGCCGCCGACCGCAACGACCACCGAGAGACCGGCGGCGGCCGCGGAGAAAGCAGGAACGGCGGCAGCGCACGCCCTGCTGGGCGACTTCGGCGCCGCGACCGTCTACGCCCCGCGTCACCGGGCCATCGAGGCGCTCGAGGTGCTCGCGCTGGCGCACCTGGTCGAGGACGTGCGGGGCCTCATGGCGAGGGCGGTCCGGGGCGTGGTGCTCCCTTCGAGCCGCGAGCGCGAGATGCGGGAACGCGTCTCGCCGTTCCTCGCCGCCCTGCACGCCCGGTGCGCCGCATCCGCGGTCGCCGCGCGCCCCTCGCTCTCGGACGCCGCGGCCGAGCTGCACCGGATCGAGGAGCTGCTGCACGGCTGATCGGAGGGGGTCCTTCTCAGGAAATGGAGTCGTTGGTTGGTCTCCAGTGGGTTTTGGGATACCAGGTATCGGTCTTTTAGGAGTCAGGGTACTCTGTCGTTGCCGCCATATACTGGTCTCTGTCCGGAGGGCCATCTTTAAGATCTGTGGCATTCGGTACGCCGGAGCTCGGGCACATCAAAATATGCCATGTACGTCTGGCCGTTCCTGGTACAGCAGCTGAGAACTGTTCAGTGCTGGGACAGACCTACCATGATTGACTGATCAACCTGAGCATTAGACCGACATATGGGCGAGGTTAGGTAATCCCAGAGCTAATAGACTCTCTCACACCATGGCCAGACTGATCCTGCGCATCATCATTGCCATCGGCCGCTTCTGGGCTCTGTCCTCAAACTTTGGTCTCACACTGTAACTTGCAGAGCTCGCTTCCTCCGACCTCGGACCACAACCATCCACGGCCTGCACCACCAGTTGCATGCGGAAGACCACCCGGTTTTCACCGCTCCGGCAGGCACCCCGACAAGGCCTACTTATCCGCCCGTACACCGCTCTGGCCCCGTAGTTTTACACGGCTGCGACGAAGCCTGGGAATCAGTGGCGCAAGTGGCGCTGCTCAGTTTCGCTGATATTTAGAACATCATTTTCGCCTACTCCGATAGTCCGCGGCGGCCGGCATCCGTGCGGCCGACTGAGCGACCGAGTGGCACAAGGCTTCCGACTCCTCATGTAAAGACATACATGTGCATCTGCAGCCACGACAACCGCGAGGGGGCATGCGCCGCTGTGCAAGCGACGGCGGAAGTTCCGGCTACACGCCGCGGGCAATGAGGCTTGCCCATCGCGGCCATCATTGTCACGAGCACCTATCAGCGCGCAACCTCGCACTTGTTGCAGGGGCACACGATGTGACAACGTGCTGGAAGACATGGCCCAACAGACGATGAAGTGCACACTCTAGCTCAGTCAGCCGTAATAAAGCCTAGGCCCTCGGTGCTGCTATGAGCTTGGCCATGCACAGCTAAAAGAAGGACATGCGCCTCACGTGCATTGCCCGGGCACAGTAGCCAGTCTAGACCCAGGACGCGTGCAGTTGCGCTGCGTCGTGCCGCTGCCAGTCACACAGTCATTACCTGAGATGAGTGGCCGTTGACTGTGGCCCGTCCAACGGCGCGTAAACGTTGCATACGCGCCCGGAGCCCAGAGAGGGGTCATTGGGTTACGTATTCTGACATCAACCAAGCTGGAGCTGTACGGAGCCGGTCCATCTTTGTTCAAAACCGCGCAGGAGGGCTACAAAGCCTCCGGCTCGGTTACCTACACCTAAGGTAAGGGTCTGGATGCACGCACGATTCTGGCTCATCTTGCATCAGCCAAGTGTACCGCCATCTGCCGATTCGTGCCGTGCCGTGCCGCGTCCTGTCCTTGATGAACCCACGCTACGGTAAGCCATGTGTCGATCTTGAATACTTGATGCTGCCCAAATGAGAATAGAATCCTTCGACACAGCTGCCAGCTTGAAGGCACTCATCGGCCCAGAGACCCTTCGCGCGGGGTTTGCGGCAGGTAGTCTGGGCATCATCATGGCGCGTATCGAAATTCCAAGCCGGATGAGAGATTGTGTCAGTTGATGTTACAGCACTGGTTTCTTAAAGGACTCTGGCAGGGCCACTTGTTAGTACCTACGCACGAGGTCTCGAATCAGTCAATACGAGTAGGCAGACCGGTGTGGGGACCAGACGTGCGACAGCCTGGCATGCATGATCTGGGCGCGGGTATACAGCGATGCTCTTGCGATTTCCTAGCCCTTTCCATCGTGGGGCGTTGCGTCTTGTTGGCCAATATATTCTTGCTCACTACATGTGCGCTGAGCAAGACACCATGCAGCTTACCCCGCCAGGTGAGGAGGTGGGCGGCAGGACTGCGGGAGGTTCTGACTGGCGCACGATTTGTCACGCAGAACGTGTCTTTTCCGACGATGGCGGCTTTCGACTCGGTCAAGACGGATAGTGTGTGAGTGTGCGCTTATTCATTGCCGACGCCACCGTCGCGCGGGATGGCCGCTCCAAGGCGGCAGGAGTGCGGATGACGGCCACGAGAGGCAACAACACAGATCGATGCAGGATGGCGTTCATGCTGAGTCCCCCACGTCGCAGAAGACGTAGAAAGGCGGCGGCTGAGCGGGATGGCCAAGGTGGTGATGGGGAAAGAAGGCTCTGTGGTATGCAATGGCGATCAAGCGATCAGGGGAGCCCTGCCTAGGCTGCATGATCTGTTTCTAGCGGACAGAGGGCGGGCGTGAGTGGTTGCAGGGCCTGACTCGTGCAGCACAGGGTTTTGCGCCTGACGCGTGGTGATAATGGATCCGGCCAAGCAGGCTTGCGTGTAAGTGTGATGCGGGCGTTGGTTGCAGTTGGCATGGAAGGTAAGGTAGGTACCGTAAGTAGGAGGTACCTATTTAGATTCGTGGGGTGGGGGGGGGGGGGGGGGGTCACAGTAAAAGGTCGAGTGTGTGCACCATCTTCCATCCTCTTCTTCGTCATCGTTGTGGTGCATGCCTATCTCTGTCACGTTCGAGGCAGGTGCGATCCACCCAGGGAAGATTATTGTGGATTTGTCGATGTCTCCCGGAAGGTGCTACATCCACCCACGCTTGCAACGTCCTCGCAAAGTCGGCTAGGTTGGACTTTTATGAATTCACGTGACTCATTGCTAGACATCATCAGAGGAAGTACCTCGCGGGTGCCCAGTCATCCGGTTGCGCGGCGGTACCCCGGCCTAGGTGTGAGGCTCCAAAGGTCTCGTCCACCTCCAATGAAGTGGGCTGGGTGTCTTCTCTCAACGACATCATGGCGATCACTAGACATCAATCCCCCAGCCGACAACGACCGGCTTCTTCGCCTGTGTCAACCCAGCACATTCACCACAGCCTAGAATCAAGGCCTCAACTCCAACATATTTTGATGTATTGATCTGTGGGTGGGGGAGATGGGCGCATGCTGCAACTTGCACAGTTTTTGGTGCACGCTTGGCTACGGTCCACCTTTCGCCTGTTCGCCTGTTCGCCACGACCGACTCGCGACACACCCCGTCCAAGTCGGACTGAACTGTCATCTGCCGCACCAATACCGGCCGTTGCCAGCATCCATTGGCTGCCGCACTCCTCCGCACGATCGCTTGTTCCACGAAGACTACTCGCTCGGTGCTTGGCAGAGCTTTTCGATACCCAAGTTCCTACAGTGTCTGGGTCGCAGCATTTCCCGGCTTCCGCGACCATGGCCGAGTCCAAGAATAGGCGGATCAAACTCAATCAACCCCCTTCTGCGAGCTGAAGCGGTAGTGCGCATGCCCTGCCAAGCATCGTCGGTAACGCCCCGTCGCCTCCCTCCCTGCTTCAGATGGGGGGATCAACCCAGCTGGCCTCGATTATCTTTCGAAGAGGACACGACTTGAATCATGTCCACCATGGACTGCCAGAATTTAGCTGCGCTGGTTCCCGACTTGGTTATTCCCTCCGCGATTGTCTGTTACTGCCGAACCCGAACCCGCATTTCCGCATTTTCAGCTGGTCTGGACGTATTTGGCTCTTCCTTTCTCCCACAGGGGGGGGGGGGGGGGGGGGGTGGACTTATTGAAGAGCCCGAGCAAGCACTACGACTAATAATTACGGTTATGGCCACCCGCTATCACCACGGCATTTCGTTGGAGGTTGTGCCAGCACTGGCCGCTTACGATCTTTACGAGGAATTCGGCCATTTGCCCGTCTTTTGATTGGGCTCGGCTGAAGGGCGCACATGCGTCGTGCGGTTGTGGCCACCGCGGATTAGGCAGACCGCCGACTGGCCAGCGGCCAGTGTGACCCTCTGTGATTTTTGGCCCCTCCAACAGACCCTCGCTCAGTCAACAGATCGACTTGGCCTCTACTCGTACTCAGCTTTGCGGCGCAACCGTCACCACCATTCACTTGAGGGTACTCGTAAACGCTGGGGACTAGCCCGGAAGTCGAAAGAATCGACAACCCTTCTCGATGGCCTCCCACTGCCCCTCCTGCCGCCGCCACGTTGCGACTGATTGACGTCGCATCGGCGCCAAGCTCAAATCCATGCTCGCCTTCTTTTAGCCCTGCCTTCCCCTGCCCTGCCCTGCCCTGCGCTAGCCCCTCCCCTGTTTCCTTGCTGCCGCTCGGCCTCTCTACGAAGCGGCCCTCGCGTCTCCCGAGGTATACAGGTCGGCACGCCTGCAGCGATCTACTTTTTGCGACCGCCCGGCCCACACCGCACGCTCTTACGGATAATCTGTGCTCATCGCAGGTTCTGCATCCCCTCCCCGTGACCCTGTCGGCCGTATTGGGACGGACCCTGAAAGCGCCGTGATCGGCCCAGGCAAAAGCGGCGCGCGAGAGCGAGCAAGCAAGCGAGCACGAAGTAAACATGACTGGCCTGCCACGGGCTTTCGAGACCTGGAAACCTGATCTTGGTCGGTTACGGGCCTAGCTTCCGACTCCTGCTCATGGCGTTGTCGAGCTTTACGAGTATTAGAGTTCGAGAGAGGCCGCCCCAGGTCCGACTTTGACCCTGGCTGTCGCGCAGTGGCGCCGTCTTTACTCGCGCCGCGCGCCCCGACTGTTAGCCCGGCATCGTTGGGACTTTCGGCCGTTCTTCTCAGTTGAGCTCCCGGTCTGCCCGGATCAAAACCAAGAGTAGACTCATCTCACATTCCCGGGTCAACACGCCTCTACGAGACATCGGTGTTCCAGAATATCCCGACCCCTAGGCGTACCGATCGCCTGCCTGCACATCCTGCCACAAGCTCTTCAACTCCCGGGCCTAAGTTACCGAATCGGAAATACCGCATGTGGCACCGCCACTGCCGATGAGCGTTTATATCGGGACCAGAGCTGACAGTCCGCCTCAACCCACTCGATGCTTCTATTGTAAGGCCTCCTGCACCGGGTCTCTCATTTAATTTTAGAAAGCCGCCCCCCTTACTGTTTATATTTGTTTTCGAGAAAACATCGTCATCGCTGCTCGCATCACCATATCACCAGCTCGCGCCCTCTCACTCGGTTTCTGCAGTGACGGCCAGGCCCGCCAATGTCGCTTTGATCACACAGCCATGTTTCCAATAGACCCGGCCTTGCTGCCGACTCTCAAGACGCGCAGAGCACTCATCGTTGTCGACCCCCAGAACGATTTCCTGGCACACGATGGTGCCGTTTTCGCCCACAAGCCTGAGGATCTTTCTGCGCGCATGGCCGCACTGGTCGACGGCTTCCGCAAAGCTGGCGGCGTGATCATATGGGCATGCAGCGAGCTGCAGGACTTTCGCCCCATCCCAAGCGGCCAAGTTTTGACTTCAGACGAACCCACCAGCGACCACGACGTCGCCACTGCTGCCTCCGGGACGAGTCCCTCACAAGAGAGGCTGCCCGATGCAGAGTTCTCGCCCTGCCCGGAGGCCTTCCTCACGGCAGGCCCTCCGCGAAAGCCTCGATGTGTGCTCAAGGGCAGCGCGGGCGCGGCGATTCACGCGGATCTACAAGCGGTCGCCAAGCCCAAAGACCCCAGAGTCATCAAAACGCACTACTCGGCCTTTGAGTCGGAACAGCTGCTGCAGACAATGCGCATGCGGCTGGTGACGGAGCTATTTGTATGCGGCTCGCTCACCAACGTCGGGGTGATGGCGACAGCCATGGATGCGGCCAGCCACGGATACTCCATCACCATTGTCGAAGACTGCTGCGGGCACCGCAGCGAAGAACGCCACTCCCATGCCCTGGACGCCATTGCCGAAGCAACGGGCTGTGGGATCCTGCAGGCTGCCGAGGTGCTGGACACGTCAACGGCCGGCCAAGGTCCAGATGGCAAGCCAACTGTGCGAGAGAGGTCGAGCGGATCTTCGTCGTCGGGACTTTCCTCGGCCCTTAACAGAATGTCACTGGCTGGCAAGTCTGCGGCCAATGAGCCCAGGGGATAGCTAAAGGCATACAGCCCTTGGGACTGCGCAGGGGAAAAGGTCAAGGCAGCCGTGCACAAGCTGAAGGCCAATCGGCGTTATCGCCGAGAGAGGGATTGGTGAGCGAAGGGAGAGGGGTGCCAGATACCCGGTTTGGCTTGTCATTGCTCGTGGTCTTTTCTGGAACAAGACCAATCAGTGTCAAGTGAGTCACTCGGCGGTGAGGACGATGGAGAAGGGACTGGCCGCAGCACCTGGGGGCTGCATGTGTAGAGCTAAAGGCGCAGAGCGCCAATAGCCAGTCGGCTAAAGGCGTTGGACGGGCATTCTCGAAGCCGATGGAAACACTGGGCATATCTTGCAGCCACGCTGCGGTCGCTGCGACAGAGTGTGAACTGCGGATGAATGAGGGTCATGAGCATGAATTACGGGCGCACGAAGTCATGTCAGAGCAGAGAATGGTATTTAATCAATCGTGATACCAAATCTAAATTCTGGATCATCAAGAACAACTTGTCACCACACCTTACCATCCCGGTCAATCAAATCAATCAGGATATCAAATCTGACTTGAACCATCCTTTCTGCATCATATTAGGTAGCTCGTCATTGCCGGGGCGAATCGAGACACTTGGGGTTGCGAGACAATCCCACCCACCCCCGGCCCCAGCCAATCATGTCGCGGCAAAGCGAGGAGGGCAACAACAATGGCGCCGGGAGCGACGGCGGTCCACTCTGCGAGGGCGACACGAGCCTGATGTGCAACGTGCTGTCGCCGGAGCTGAGCGAGAGCGCGTTCGAGGCGCTGCGCGACGAGGTGGCGTGGCAGCACATGTCGCACCAGGGCGGCGAGGTGCCTCGGCTGGTGGCGGTGCAGGGCGACATCCGAAGGGCGGGAGGTGATGAGGAGGAGGAGGAGGAGGAGGAGGAGGAGGAGGAGGAGGAGGACGACGACGACGACGACGTCGCGATCCCCGTGTACCGGCACCCGAGCGACGAGGCGCCGCCGCTCCTGGCGTTCACCCCGACCGTGGCGGCGATCCGGGACGCGGTGCGCGCGCGGCTGGGCCACGACGTCAACCACGTCCTGATCCAGATGTACCGCGGGGGCAAGGACTTCATCTCGGAGCACAGCGACAAGACGCTGGACATTGCGCGGGGCAGCTCGATCGCCAACGTCAGCCTGGGCGCGGAGCGCGTCATGGTGCTGCGGAGGAAGCGGGAGCGGCAGCAGCAGCAGCAGCAGCAGCAGCAGCAGCAGCAGGAGGAGGGGGAGGAGGGAGGCGACGGTGGCGACGCCGATGAGACCATGGCGGAGGCGGCACCCCGGCAGCAACACCAGGGCCGGGAGACGGTCCGGTCGCGGCTCCCGCACAACTCGCTCTTCCGCCTGGGCCTGGCGACCAACGCGCGCTGGCTGCACGGCATCCGCCAGGACAAGAGGGACGACCGCGAGAAGGCGGGCGCCGAGCTGGCGTACGGGGGCGCCCGCATCTCGCTCACGTTCCGCCTGATCGCGACCTTTATGGACGGCGCGCAGGCGCGCATCTGGGGCCAGGGCGCGACGGGCAAGACGCGGGCCGCCGCCGGGCCGATCGTCAACCCCGCCGCCGCCGCCGTCACCACCCCGCCAGGACCCGGTCTCCCTCCTCCTCCTCCGCTTCCGGCCGCTGACCGTCAGCGGAGCGCCCAGGCCGCCGCCGTCGAGATGATCCGCGCCTTCGGCAGGGAGAACCAGACCAGCGCCCCAATGAGAGCAAGGGGCACAGGAACCACAGGAACCACCGGGACCACCGGCACGGCTGCCGACGTCGACGTCGACGCCTTCTGGTCCGCCATCTACGGCCCCGGCACCGACGTGCTCCAGCTCGCGCCCTCCCGCGCCTGTTCCTCAGCCCCTGCCCGCGGGCCAACGCGCGCGCGCAGCGGCTCCTGGACGAGGCCGGGGTCGGGTACGCGAGGGGCAGCGCCGGCGGCACTGGTGGCGAGGCGCTGCGCTTCGTCGACTGCGACGCCGCGCGCTCCGTCGCGCAGGGCGAGGGGGACGTCCTGGCTTACATCGAGCGGGTCTACGCGGGGCCTCGCCGAGCAGAGATGGAGAGTAGAGAGGAAACCGAGCCAGTGGCTGGAGAGGAGAAGGGTCGGAGGTGAGAAGCTCTAGGAGGCCGTGGCAGACGAAATATACGACAGGAGCGAGGAGCGAGGAGCAGCAACTGGGTTTCGAGGAGGCGCGTCAGTTGTGCGAATGATGATGCACAACAGAGGGGCTCGGGGACGAGCCGTCAATATGTGTCCGTTATACTTGTTTATAGTTGTAGCTTGCGCCATCCAAGTTGCTGTAATGTCCTCGGATAGTGTGAATTGTCCTCTGAGAGTTGGTTTGTGTTTACTTTCAGCTCAAGCGCTATACGAGGAGTGAGCCAGAACACTGTCACTGGCTGCGCCCTCTGCCCAAGTTTGAGTGCTATAGAGGACCATCGGACAAAATCAGCAGGTGATTCGGAATATCACCACTTGACAGCATCCCATATGGTATATAGTTCCGCGTGGCAAGGCAGCTGGTTTATCAACAACCTCACAGTCCACAGGCCGCCCACCCGTCGACTCTTCAGAGAGTACAACTCTGCATCTCTTCACTTCGTCGAAGACCCTACAACACGCCCTGTTCGCTGAGCCTCACTTGACTATTCCCTCCTCCGCCTGACCGTCTCCGGAGTCTCCACGCCCTCCCCATCGATACGTGCCCCATACCGATTCGGCCTTCCACCTCACGCGTTGCCCTCCTCCCCCTTCGCCGCCTGCGCCGTCACCGCTACCGCCAACCCGCCCGCGGCGCTCCAGCGCCTCCTCGACGCTGAGCATACCGTACTCGCCCGCTCCCGCCCCCCTGTTGTCCCCCCGCCGCCGCCGCCGCCTCCGTCCTCATCGTCCCAGTCCCGCTGCACCCGCAGCCACCCCTTCCACCCGCACGTGACCTCCGCGACGCCACCGCCGTCGAGCTCAAGCCCTGCATCGCCTAAGCCTCTTGCTCCTACCGCCGCCGCGAGCCCGGACCCGACGACGATGGAGCCCCACCACGCGCGGTCGCGGCTCGCGTGCGCGCCGTAGACCATGTGGCGCCGGGCCGCGGCGAGCGCGGCGCGCGTGGCGGCGGCCACGGCGGCTTCGGCGGCGCCGGCCGGGTCGTCGCCGCCGCCGTACGCGGGCGCCGGCAGCGGCGGGCGGTAGACGTGGACGTGGCGCAGGTCGGCCACCGAGGCCGGGTAGTCCGGGTCCGTCGAGGTGGTGTTGGTGGTGTTGGTGGTGTTGGTGGTGTTGGTGGTGGTGGTGGTGGTTAAGGCGCTCACGCAGCGGGTGGCGTCGAAGCGGCCCTCCGGGTCGACCACGACGACGGCGTGCGAGTGAGGGGCCGCGACGAGGACCGAGATCAGGTGGTAGGCCAGGGCCAGGGGGCGGCCGGCCAGGGAGAGCACCGGGGCGGCGCCGGGGCGGGGCGGGTCGCGCGCTGGTGGCGGGCTGCGAGGGCGGCGAGGGCGGGGATCGGGATCGGGGCCGTGAGCGCGGGCTGAGGGGTCGGGGGAGCGGCGTTGGTAGCGGCGGCGGTAGCGGTGATGTGCGTATCGGTTGCTGTTGCGGCGGGGGGGTCTGTCGTTGGCGTCGAGAGGGCTGCGCGGAGGGAGGTCAGGAGCTGTGAGGGAATTTGTCAGCGATTTGTACTTTGTTCAATGGCCAGATGAATATTCTCAGTCTCGGGCGACGGCACGATCCTCCGTCCGGGGCGGCATCGCAACGCCCAAGATAGGTGAGACGCATTTGACGCGACGGTGGGATGTGGTGCTGCTTCGGCGCGACGGCCGAAGCTCGGGGCCCCGATAAGATAAGCCAAGCCGGGGCGTGTCGAGGCGGGTGGCATCATGGGAGCACGGCATTGTGACGCTTCCGTCTCCCAACCCGCCATCCCGCCCGTCCGCCGCCACCCGCACACACGCACGCGCGGATCGCCCGACCGCGACACCTCCAGTACACCGCATACGTACCTCCTCGAGACTCTCCTCCTCCACCTCGCCCAGCAGCTTGGCGCCCACCGACCGGGCATCTGCGGGATCCATTGCGCCGGGTCGCTCGCGGCCACGGGCCCCAGCCGGACGGACAGCCAGGCAGACGATTGAGCGATCCGTGGATCTAGCCGAGGGAATCGGGACCGGAGAAAAGACCAGAGAGCAGAGAGGAAGAATGGCGCCGCCGTGCGCCGTCTTCGAGGCGTCGCAGCTGCCTTCGGCGATCCAGACCGTCGACGGGAAGAAGCGCAAGCCGGCGTCCGAGGCGGCGTCGACCAGGATCGACCTCTCGGCGTGCGAGCTGTTGGCGATGACGCAGTTCGAGTGCCGCGTCGAGAGACCCGAGATTTCGGGGAGCCCGGTGCGGTGCTGGCCGGTCCAGCGGTGGTTCCGCAGGTGAGGTTGCTTCTTTTTCTTTTGCCCCGACGTGCCTGAGGAGTTGGAGGAAGAAGAGAGGGTTGGGGTGACAGTCAAATGGCTGATGGAAGTTCTACGTTGACGAGTGACCTTGGCTAACGGAGGAATGTGCCGGTAGGTGTCAAGAAAAGAAAGGCAGCTTTATGGTCGAGACGACTATGTGGGAGGGCACCGCCGCTGCCGAGGCCGAGGCCGCCGCCAACAAGCAAGGCGGGCGCCAGGCTGCGGCTCACACATGAGGGCGCCGTCGAGCATGTAAGGGCGGGCCCCATTCACTACGACATGGGGCATTATTATGCAACCACTTCCTTGCCCCGTGATTCAACCCCATCTGCGACTTCATTTCGTCGCGCGATATCCAACAATGCTCATACTGCGAGCCGTATCGCACTCAGCTGTGTGCCTCCACCCAGACGCATTATATACCTCAGCAACAAAATCACACATGTCATGTAACGCGCAACAGATTCACGCACCCCGTGCCCCGCGATAGGTTGATTGGCAAAGTTGGATTGCTGGGACCGTGGTGGTATAATACAAGCCGGCAGGCCCGGCCCCGGACGCTCCTCGCACAATAAACACACATACGTCTGTCTATCTTGACTTGTGCGCAGTGCACCTCCCACGCAGGCGAGCACGGCGGCGCAATCTCGCCCGCCCGCCCGCAGTCTATCGCGTCCTTGACTCCCCCGTAATCACAAAAGGAATCGCCACCCGATGGCGGTCATGAATATGTTTTTGACTTTGCGGCCCTACCATCGCTTCCCCCTGCTCTCGGCATCGCTTTTTTTTTCGTGTCGGTCGGTCGAAGGGTTGCTGGGCGACAGGGCGGGTTCGGGCCATGGGTGGCTTAGATAGTGCGAGCAGCACGCTCCTCCTCGAGCTTCTTGTAGAAGTTGTCTCTGGCGACAGTGCGGGGCATGTGGTATCCGTGCCTGTTTCTGGAGTGTTAGTTTGGGTCCGGTCATTGTGTCGGGCTTTGCCGCGTGCGGCCCAGGTATTCGGGATTCGTGTATCAAGAGGGATGCGGGCGTTCGTACCAGTAGAGGCTGCCCATGACCATTCCGAGGCCTATTATTCAGTGTAAGTATATTATCGACAGATTTGGATCGCGATCGCGCGAGGTCCGCCTTACCGAGGGCAATGCTGAGGTCGAGGACGAGGCCTCTTCGGAGCATCTGGGAGAAAAGCACGTCAGTCGGGCGGGTTCAATTGGGTCGGCGCGAGGCGGCACGGGCAGGAGCAGTGCATACACCGGTGATGGGCTTGATGGCCATTGTGAGTAGTTGGGTTGGCGGGAGTGGAGAGTGTTTGCGGTGGGCGGCAGCGGCGGGCGTGAGTGAGTGGTTGAGGTCGATGTTGGTGATGGTGACTGACGGCCGTGGTTCGATTCGACGAGTCGATGCAATTGATTGCCCCGGTTATCCATTATTCCCGCGGCGGATGATTGGCCTGGTTCAGAACGGTACCTATGTAGCTCCAGCTGCGCCCGGCCCGAGATGCAGTTGGCCTGCAGCTGCGAGCTGGTAGATACTGAGGTACTTGCGGCGGTCTCGTACGACATCGGAACCTGAAGACGGTTCGGAAGTATCCTCGTACCTTCCGCGCGCGTCGAGCAAAGTGCTGAAAACACAGGAGACTGCCCCAAACAGGACATGGCTCGGTGTAAGGGGACTCGGAAATTCTACAAGCTGGCGCGCCCGGCATCTACACTCGCTTCTCGTCCGTCCATCCCGACGACAATCCTCACGAGGCCTGGCTCCCAACACAGCCGCCATGAGCTTGCATCTGCCCATCCGACGTGTCGCCCAGACCGGTATGTACATGCAGCTTCCCTTTCTCAACGCCCGATCCGGCTCCAATCCCAGGACGGCCTTCAGTCCGAGTCCATCCGATGCACCACGGTCTACGGCACGGTCGAGTAGCTGACGTCGTTTCCGCATGAACAGCAAGGTCTGCCGCCTCGGCCCCCGGAAAACCGTCCCTCCTCCCGCACACCCAACGCCGAAATGCCTGGTTCAGCTGGGGAAACAAGAAGAAGGACACGCCGGTCGCCTCGGCCAAAGACCCCATGGTCAAGGAGATGAGCCGCCGCGAGCGCGAGATGAAGCTGGCCGAGAAGCTCATCAAGCGCGAGGGCGACTCCATGTTCGACGAAGAGATCAAATCGGCCGAGAGCGCGTCCGAATCGCCCGGCGCGTCTCGCAGGACTTCGATGCAGACCGCCGCCGGCGGCCGCAGCAACATCAAGGCCCACAACCAGCGCGAGACCGACCCGGACCCGCGCTGGAGGGTTCGCTGGCAGAAGAAGAAGGTCATGCAGATGGTCCGCGCCGGACCCAACGCCCTGTCCCGCCAGGACCGCATTGCCCTGTCCGAGAAGAAGCACACCAGCACCAGCACGCCGCTCGGTACCAGCACCAAGAAGCTCGTCCACCTTTCCCACCAGATAGTCGGCAAGTCCCTCGACGAGGCCATCACCCAGATGCGCTTCAGCAAGAAGAAGGCCGCCCGCGAGGTCCTCTACCAGCTCCAGGAAGCCCGCGATGAGGCCAACGCCATCCGCGGCATGGGCCTGGGCTGCGCCGATGGCGCCAAGACCGGGCTCGCAAAGCCCCGCCAGATCATCACCAAGGACGGCCAGAGGCTCTCGATCGACGACCCGACCAAGCTCTACGTTGACGAATCTTGGGTCGGCAAGGGTCCTTACCGCGGCGCCCGCGTTCACTACCGCGCCCGCTCCGCCATGAGCATCATGTGGAGGCCCACCGCCCGTAAGTTCCCAGCCCCTCTTGCATTGCAGCACCCTTACCAACGGACGACCGACTGACATGTCACTTCTCTCCTCCAGGTCTCAGCGTCGTTCTCAAGGAAGAGAAGACGAGGATACGGCAGCACGATGAGGCGGAAGCCAAAGCCAAGGCTAAGAAGCCCTGGGTTCACCTGCCCAACCGACCCGTCACCTCCCAGAGGCCATACTACTCGTGGTAAGGCTGGGGATGTGTCTGTTCAGGAAGGGCCCTTTCAACCCTTACCAGTGGGCGGAATGTACAGCGGAATGTATATGTAGAGATGGATTTGTAAAAAACAAGAATACCAAGGCGTGGTGGCTAAATCGGCGCCTCGGATAGATCTCTTACCAAACCTCTTCACCTGTAACACCAAGACAAGCATTGACAAGCAACTCGTTTCTTCTTTCATGTTCGCCTTGTTCAACAGCTCCGTGTGTCTATCGCACCGGCCGTCTCCGTGCCATGTGTCGCTTGAGAGTGATAATTTCCAATCTGACTTGTCACTAGTCTATGGCATCCAGACGGCGTGGTCGTGCTCTACTTAGCCAAGTTTATCATGGGCTTCAGCCTGGCGCTTCCTAAGCGAACCTTGTACTGGGACCCAGCATGGCCCATGGCCCATGGCCTCGAAAGAGACAACAATCCTGCAGTCGAAGGCAGGATTCAGCCGTGGCGATGGCCGTGAAGAGTTGCTCTGCAGCTCTAATATGTTCAATATTTAAAAGAAGTAAATATGGTAGAAGCGGTTTGCTGTCCGTGATGCTGTGGCACCCCGTGAGCTTGACGAGAGCTGGCCAGCTAGCTTCAAACGACAGATCACTATCTTCATCGGGCACGGAGAGTGGCCACCCAGATACCACGAAGCAGGATGTGATTTAGCTCAGCGTGCTTGGCCAAGTCTTCGGCTGGGAAACGAAATGGGGTATCATATTGAAATCGTACAAGAATAGCGCGGATCAAGCGCGGTCGAAATTCTATCTTCCCTCATGGCAAGCATCTGATACTGAATCGCTCGCTCGCTGTCTAAATTTTGAAGTTTCTATATGCAAGGAGAGAGAGGAACATCATCGTTTCAACCATCTCCTAGCGCGCTTATTCCACGCTCTGGCTCCGTGCCCCGCGCTCTGAGTTCGTATCGCGTTGGTCGCAATCGACTTCTTTAGGCTGCGTGCCGACCATGTCGAAGGGCTGGTGGCCATTTCGCTGTCCTTCTCTCCGCCACGCTCTGCAGTTCCCGTCTCTGTCCTCCCGCTGCTCGCCCCGCTACCGCCAAGCACAAGACCGCTGTGGCGCCAATGGTGCGAAGCGCCGGTGCCAGGCAGTGGTGACGGCGGTGGATGGAGCTCGCCGAGGGTTGAGTGATCAATTGGACCACCACTGGGTTCCGAACCCGAGCCATGTCCTGCGGCGAACATGGATGCAGGCCCTCTCGAGTTGGCGCCCCGGTAGAAAGCGACCATGCCAATCAGCGGTATGCCAATGACAGTAATGGTCTGAACCCAGGATCCGGCGTCGAACGGAAGGACCTTGGTGTCGGCCATACCAGCAGCAATGTCAAGACCAGCGAAGAGACCTGTCGAGGGAGGTTAGCATACTGCGCATTGGACGGGGAGACAGGGGGCGATGTGCCAGAGGGGTGTCAGAAGGGGAAAGGGGGCCACATACTGGGTAGCAACATCAGCACGCCATTGCCGATGGCCAGAATCTCCAGCGAAGTCAGGCCTTTATCTGGGCGCGAGAGAATACCGCGAGTAACGGATATGTGCAGGCTGAGGTGGGCGAAGAACACACCGCAGAAGAAGAAGATGGACACGGCCCCTAGCGCCACAGCGGCCTGGCCCATGTCGTCGAGAGGCACAGGTAGGGTGTGGCCCTTGACGGCAACCGTGTAATGTGCCACCCAGACGGCCTTAACAACGACGGTGGCAAGCGCCAGGGCGACAGACAGGAGGACAAAGGCAGGGCGGGCGACCTGGCAAACCCAAGACGCAGCCGCGGTGGCGCAGATGCCGGTAGCTGGACGGTGGGCGACGGCTGCGGGCCACGTGCGGACCATGGCCCAGCTCTGCAGGGTGAGGGCCGTCTCGATCAAAGCGAATTGCAAAACGCCAATAGCGTTGCTGGCGACAAGGGCGTAGTAGTCGCTAGGGTTGAGAATGCTGGCATCCTGCGTCCAAGCGACATAGTAGGAGGATAAAGGGCCAGTGAAGTAGAGAACCAGCAGGGCCAGTCGGATGACGGAAGCGACAATGGCGCAGACCTGAACGGCATGGATGGCACGGCGCAACTTGGCGGAGGGGACGAGCATGAGAACGACTATGAGGGCGGCGAGAGATAGGCCGAGTTGGCAGCCGTAGTTGATGCAGACAGCGGCAAGGCGGGTACGTTGGGCTTCGATGGTGGCCATGTAGATGGTGATGTCGTGGACGCCATCGGGGCCGGCAATATAAAAAGTCTGGTTGCGGGGATCGGAGTGGGCAGTGGCGGCGGCGGCGGCGCTGCCACCAGATGTGTCGAGGACGCGGAAGTCCATGTCGACGAGGGTGCCTTCGGAGCGCAAAGAGAGAAGCAGGATGTATCGTTCTCGTGCGCTGGTTTTCGCTCCTCTTGTCGGCCTGCCGTACTTTTGGGCTATCTGCCCTGACGTCTCTTGCTCGATGGACGGCTGAAGTTCTAGAGGCGGGGTGACCGGATCGACCCTGATTCCATGCTTTTGGATGCGAGCAGATGCAGCTCCACGCGAGGGTGCCAGTGCAGGTGACGGTGGTGGTGGTGTGGTGTGGTGTGTCTAAGGATAAGACAAAGTAGGCAGATGGGACGAGATCTGCGGCAGGGTTGCGGCGGCAGGGAAGAGGCCTCGGGGCCAGGGACGGGAGAAAAGAACAGGGCCGGGAACGCGATCGGAGTGGCGAAGCCGGCCGGGACTCGAGGTCGAGGGGGGGCTGAAGCTGGTGAGGGGAAGAGCGTGAGAGAGATTAGAAGAAAGAAATAGTAAAGAAACAAAGCCGGTGACACTATCCGTCCCTGGCTTAGCTACGAGGTAGACGGCGAGGCAGGTGCCACCCCCGACTGCAATCGCGATGGCGATGGAATGGTCGAGTCTCTGCAACAGAGGCAGTCGCCATTTGTACTGCCATTGGGAAAGGGCGACCGATCGCACTCGCAAACACGCAGCAAGAGCGAGTGCCCCCGTCAAGATGTCTCAGTTAGGAGGTAGGTACTGGGACCTCAACGCCCCCAAAAGACTCCCGCCCGCCATCACCCACTTTACCACCACCGACCACGACACGTGCATTCATATTCCTCTCCCCTGGACCCGTCACTCCGCGTGGCCCGCCGCCCGCCGTTGGAGCAAAAAGGGGGAGAAAAATGGCCCTCCCATTCGAGGGAGCCATCGCCATGGATCGCGCCCATCGTGGCCGGCTCAGCCCTAGCCTCGATCCAAAAAAGCGCCCACGGTCTAACCACGCCCCTCGCTCCTCCCAAGTCCCAACATGCCGGAACCCCGGGCCCGCGACACGAAAGACGCGGACGCCCACGGCACGACTCGCGTGGTCTCCTCATGTCTCGATTTCCTCGGGGGGGCCCGACGCCCTCACTCCGACAGATCACGGGCTTGGCCGCCAACGCCCCTTTTCATCCTGACACTTGCAAGCAACAGGCACTGAAAGGAAGGGCCCTAGACTTGGAGACTCCCGTCCCTTCTGCCCCCAACTCCCAACTCGAGGTCCCCCATCAATATCACCCGTCACCGTGGCGCAAATTTGACGCCAGGCAAGCCACGCGCCACTAATCAGGGACCAGCCAAGAGCGCCCGCGCAACGGTAAATGCTGACACTGCCGAGCATTCCCTGCTGCTCATCAAACAGCCGACGAGTATTGCCATGTACGAATGCCAGCCTTCTGGCTATGTACGAGTAACCCAATTGCATAGATGATGAGCCATGCCGCAGATCGCGTGGTGTTGAATACTGGGCTCAAGTCAACCAGCTCTCGTGCAGTATGGCCCGAGGGGACGTGCGGCGATAACAGCACAGCACGGCAGTCCTCCTGCAGGTGCTGTTGCTTTGCTTTTTGCGTCTAGATCGCTGCGCCTCCCAGATCGTTTGCTGTACTCGTACGCAGCATCTCAGGAGCAACATTTCCTTTCTTCTTCTCGCCTACGCATTCCCGACTTGTGTTCTTCGTGTTTGGCCCGGCTACGACGACAAGGGTGCTGCCTTCAGACCCCTGGCCCTGCCAGCTGGTCATTTCTCCCACTCGTCATTCTACAACGCCGATACCGTACGACCTCGCGACGCCACCAGCCTCGGCGCTGTACGTGTTGCGCGATCGGAGGTCGAGACCGCGGACAGGGGCAACTGATGGGGCTTGTGTGATGGGATTCATTAAGACAATCGTGCACCTAACTCTGGACCCCGGCACGACTCGACAATGTCAGGGCATTCAAACACTTGCACCCGCTTCTCTTTCCTCCGTCTCTCGCAGGCTTCTCACACACAGACCGGCTGCGGCTGGTCAGGCTTGGCCTTGTACGAGATTCGGCCGGCGGGCAGGAAGAAGAGAGCGACAAGGGCGCCGCCACGGACGCGGGGGAAGTGGTGGGTGCCGGGGCCGGGGCTGGTCCAGCCGGCACCCTGCCAGCCCTGCATGCCTTGTAGCTCGGCGCTCTCATCGAGCTGGACGACGCAGTTGATCTCGCCGTAGGGATGGGCGTGGTACTGGCCCGAGAATTCGGTCTGGCTATCCATGTAGACCGTGGTGATGCTGAGGAAGCGCGTCGCCGCCGTCGGCAGCGAGATCTTGCCCCGCCGATACATGCGCCCCTCCAGCTCCGTCTCGGCCACCCACCCCTCGTCCAGACCCTGACGCACCAGGCGGCAGAAGTCGTCGTAGTACGCATTGCCCGGGCCGTATTCGCGGTTGAGCCGCGCCTCAAAATCTTTGCCGGGGGTGCTGTCAGAGCCAGGGTCAGCTGTTGAAGGGGCTGAGGGGGGCTCGCCCCGTGGTCCGCAAGGCAGCTCGTGCCGGGACTTACAGGTCTTCAATCTCGGCAAAGAACTCGCAGCACCGGCTCACCAGCTGCTGCGCCGCAGGGAATTTCTCCAGGTCCAGCACCGCCGCCTGACCGCCTGTGCCGACCTCGTTGGCCATTGTGACAAGATGTATGTGGTGCAGGGCTGTAGGATGAGTGAGAATGAGGGGTACGCACGGTCAAAAGACTCAGATGTGTCTAGGTCGGTCGTGTAGATCGTGGAATGGCGCGACGATATCCCCTCTTCTCACGGCGAACCCCGCGGCCATGCCCTCCCTATATATTTTCACCCAGGCGTCCAGCATGCGACGCTCAACAAGCTCTGGACCAGCAACCAAGTGGAGATGAGTCAGCCAGCCAGCCAGCACACCCATATGCGGTCACCATCGCCAGAAGACGCCTGGCATGTCTGGACCCCATCCCGCGAGGAAAGCCGTCGCCATCTCCCGCCCACATCGTAGCCGCACGGCACCATCTCACCCACGTATACACCCAGGAGCTTCGCGGGGTCTCTGTCCCCTTCCCCGCCACTCGGCCCAGAGGCTAAACCCGATCCCGGCCCGCCCAAGCGACGAGGAGGGCACATACATGCCCGAATCGGGAAGTCCAGACACATGCCCACTTTGGTTGGGGCCCATTGGACGCGAGCCCCCGATGCGTTCGAGTGTCGGCTCTTTCGTCGTCAGTATTTGTACCAGTGCGGGAACACGCGTGTCCTCCCCAGCTCGGCGCTCGTGGGTCGAGACAGCGAAACCGAACCCCGCGGACCAGCGGTATCCCAAGTTAGACACATCTACTCGTAGCCAACAGGACGTCGCCTCTTGCAAAATAGCGCAGGCAGAGTAGAGCAGGCAAGTGGGGGAGGTCCGGGACTCCGTACGAGCGTTGCGCGGGGCTGGCCCGGGTTCCAGAAAGGAAGGGGTCGAAAAGTAGGGGAAACAATCGCCCGCCCGCCCGCCCCGCGTCGCCCGTCCGCCCCGCGACGCGATTAGGTACGACGAGCTGTCCATCTTTCCACGAGTACCCCCCTCGTTCACAATCTGGCCATCCGCCCAAGGCCTGCATCTACGTCATCTAACGAATGTCACGAAAAGGGAGGGGGGGGGGACGCTACAATTCGTGCCTGGAAGCAAGTACTCGCAGGCACGTGTACGAGTAGCGA
Source organism: Hansfordia pulvinata (assembly GCA_006538405.1). Classification (NCBI taxonomy): domain Eukaryota; kingdom Fungi; phylum Ascomycota; class Sordariomycetes; order Xylariales; genus Hansfordia; species Hansfordia pulvinata. Next base: position 395,835 of record BJKQ01000018.1, read on the forward strand.
GAGGTCTCCCCGCGTCCATGTTTCCCACACTTCGAATGCACCGTACCGAAGCGCATTGGCTGCTTGCAAGATAAGATATGTTCACAACATCTCGTCTCTGCCAAATCTCAGCTCGTGGTTCAAATAGAAGCCGTATGAATTATAAGTGGAAGGCAATCCATTGAGAGCTGTATGTGGTGAGAGAATGTTGGACTTTGAGAACCTAACGGACTTCTTCCGCACGGACAGCTCGACAGCATGTCTAGCACCACCAAATCCTGCCGGGCCTGGCAAAGAGTACCCGGTTATAGGCTTGAACAACATCTAAATCAAATTCAGGACTGTACACGGTGGCCCAAGTTGATCAATTTCGTAATATAAGAGAATAAGGATCGGAAACATGATTGGGAACGTTAAATCGTCAGTCTATACAAAGCAACAATCTTGATCTATACCAAACATCAGCTCTTCGCCTTAGTCGAACACATCCATGAGGAAGCGCTCGTTGCGCATGCTCTGCTTCCACGCCTGGATCTGCTCGTCCGAAACCTCGTCCCCGTCCTCTTCCCTGGCCTTACGGAGAATCTGGCTGGCCGCGTCCGAGACGCCGCGAGCCATCGCCCCACTGCCGCACGTGTAGAACTTTGCGCCCGCTGCCCACATTTCCCGTATGCGCTCCGTCTCGGCCAGCAGCCGATCCTGCACATACTTGCACCCGTCTGCCGCCTCAGGCTCACGGCTGAAAGCGTACTTGACTTCGACAGCCCCCAGGCGCTGCCATTTCTCGAGCTCCTCGCGGTACAGCACGTGATCCCGCGAGCGACAACCGATCAAGAGCAGCGCAGGTGCCAGCTTGCGTCCGCCCTCCCGGATCAGCGTTGCCCGCTCTTGGACAAAGCCGCGGAAGGGAGCGAGGCCTGTGCCGGCGCACAGCATGACCACGGGCGTCTCTTCCTGATTCTTCGGCAGGTGGAAGTACTTGTTGGCGGATCGTACACTGACCAGCGCCCGGTCGCCAGCGCGCAGGCTTCGCAGATAGTTGCTGGCCACGCCGAGGAATCGCCCGCTATCAGGCGACCAGCTGGGTGCATCCACAACGCTATAAGTGAGGGAGCACTGCGTTGGGTGTACCAGAGGCGACGAAGAGATAGAATAGTAGCGCGGCTTGAGTGGGGGCAGCAGCCCCAGGAACTGCTGGAACGGCATGGTCGAGTCCTGAAAACGTTCCAGAAGATCCAGCAGTGTCACACGTCGGTCCACGATTTCGGTCTTGAATTGTGGGTTGGACATCAGGCTCTCGAGATCCTCTCTCTGAGAGGCTTCCGTTACTTTGTTCTTGAGCAGTTCCATGTCCTGGACATTCTGTCAGTAAAGAAATAACAACCATGTGAGCATGCACCGATGGAAAGCTTACCTCTCGGCTAGCTGGCTGGGAAAGCTCAACATAACCTCTGAGAAGATCGAAGATGGGCATAGGCTTGCCTGTTGGCAGTGTCGTACCCATGTTGTTATTGATAGTAACAACACCATCCCATGGCAGGCCAAATCGGTTGATGACCCTGCGAACAACTTCGTCGGGGTTCTGAGGAAGTACAGCCAGGTCTAAGGGTGCCAGTCAGTGGGTTGTACTTTGACTTGTGAAGGAGTACTTACAGTCACCTGTTCGGTAGGTCATCGAGGACGGTAAAGCAAATTCGACGTGTCGGCTGCCTCCCTTCTCCGGAGTGAGTTCGCGGCCTTCGATAACATTGCACCATTCCACGCCCTGCTGCAAGTGAACGGCTCTCTCCTCGGTCGAGACCTTCAGGTCAATGAAAGAATCCTGCTCAGGGCTGGACTTGAGCGTTCCCGTGCCTGATGTGACGGCGGGCATGAGCTTTTCCTTGCACCACTTGTCGAAAGTCTCGGTCACGTCACCCTTGCTGACATCGACTGAGTCCTTCTCAGTCAGTCGGGTGGCGCCAGCTCGGGCCAGACACTCATCAATGAGGTTGGGGATCCGCTGGTACGTGGATACCCAGTCACTGTGCCCGCAGCCGAAGACGGCGAAGTTGACGCCATCCAGGGAACCCTTGGCAAGCTTCTCCACCCAGGCGACGAAAGATTCAGCATTGTCTGGAGGCTGACCCTCGTACGAAGAGGAGATTATGACGTTGGGAACATCATTACTGATCTTGGTGACTGCCGAGTCCAAGTCGGCCACCTTGGGCGCGAGACCACTGACGGCCAACTTGGAAGCCAGCTTCTGGGCAAAGGCCTGGCACGTCCCGGTATTGGAGCCATAAAAGATGTTGACGCCGGCCTGGCTTCCGTTTGCTGCCGCCGCGCTAGCAGCGGCCGCTTCGGCCGCCTCGAGAGCCGCATCAGGCTCCGAACCATTGAGACGCCTCTGCAGATCCATGGCCGTAGTGCCTCGACGAAGCGAGGCTCTCATGTAGAAGTCCTTGGGCTTGGTCGTCAGGATCTGCTGGATCTTCATCTGGTAGTTGGGGTCATCTAGCTTGACGTCGAAGTTTTGGAGGATCAGGGTGACGGCCAGGAGAGCCTCCTGCCAGGCAAAGGCTCTTCCTATGCAAGCTCTCACGCCGGTGCCGAAAGGCTTGTGGGCGTTCTTCGGCAGATTCTTCATGTTCTCCTCGTACATCCTCTCGGGCTTGAACTCGTCGGCATCGTCGCCCCAGACAGCGGGGTCGCGGTGAATCTTGCCGAGAAGGCAAACGACACTCTTGTCGCGGGGCAGCACAAACTTTCCGTTGGCGAGATAGACGGTCTCCTCCTTGTTCTCCGGGCGCACGGCTCTGTGGAAAGCAGGAACGGTAGGATGCAAGCGAAGAGTCTCTTTCAGGAGTGCGTTGATGTACTTGAGGTCCTTGAGATGCTTGACAGTGATCTTGTCCTTGCCGCAGACGCGGTCGACCTCCTCTTGGGCAGCGTAATAGGCTTTGGGGTTCTTGAGAAGAAGCGCGAACGCAAAGGAGAGGAGACCCGACGTCGTTTCGTGACCTGGGATAGTGTGAGTAATGCGAGCGGGTGAAGAGATGTTGACGTTGAGAGACCTACCGGCAATCAGAAACGTGCGCATGTTGACGGCAACGAGTTCGTCCCTCATGGGCTCCCCAGTCTTGGGGTCTTTGGTATACAGCATCTGCAAGCGGAGCTATTAGCCGGGGCCGTCACCATGCGTGATCCGGGGGGTGATCATACAGCATTGACGAGATCGCGCTTGTCTGTGGGGTTGTCTTTGCGGTGCTTGACAAGAGACATGGACATTTCCGTCTGGTACTCGGAATCCTTCTTGAGTTGCTCGTTGTGTGAAGGGAACAAGCTCATGAACCTATTCTTCAATTGGTTCCTGTTGCTGGACTCGGATAGGGTGTTGTTCATGGCCACGATGAAGGGGTGCATCTCGTCCGAGTAGAACGAATTGAAGCGGAAGTCCATCGTGCACAGGGCAATGGTGTCGAGGGTCAGCCTGGAGAAGTCATCTGTGGCCTTGATCTTGAAGTCTGAGCCCTGGCGGGCCCACTTGAGGACCATCTGTGAAGCGATGTCGTGCATTTCTGCTCGGTATTAGATACCATTGGGTTCAAGGACGGGAAGGACTGACCGTCAAACATGGTTTCAATGTTCAAGGGCCCAAAGGCCGGCATGAGGATGCGGTGGGCTTGCTGCCAGTCGGATTCGTATTCTGAGGCGGAGAGGAAGAGACCAGTGGCCTTGCTGGTCTTGTTCTTGTCGAGCTGGCCCTGCACGAGCTTGAAGAAGCGAGTGTCGTCGCATAGCTCGTTGAAGATCTCGTACCCGCCGACGGCTATCCTCTCCTCCTGACCGACTCTGAACTTGATGAGAGGCCCATAGATGTCACAGAAGCGCTCGATAGCGTTGAGAGGAACCTCATCTTGCAGGTCGAGGATGTTGCCGATGATGGGGTAACCGGGAGGACCAGGGATTTCGATTGGCTCGTTGTAGAAACGGTTCTGGGACATTATGGTGGTGGACTGTGGTAGTGGTAGTGGTGGTGGTGGTGGTGGTGGTGGTTGTGGAGGTACAAAAGGGGAGTTATATAAGTCAATACAGCAGGCTAAAAGGAGATACTAGGCAGCTGGAGAGGAGAGGCAATCGGAGTTCGTTGGTAATAGTTGAGTACAATGCTAGAAAGAGATAAAGCGAGAATATGAGTGTGGATGCTGAGCAGTGGCATCGGAAGGGCAGAGGGGCAACGGGGTTATATAGAGCAAGTTGAGAGAGTCGACGGCGGGATTGGGAAGCAGGCCCACTGTCACATCGAGAGGATGAAGTCATTGTTGGACGGACTCGCGGCGAGAGTATGTCGGAGGTCGGAGCTGGCTTCGAGGGCGGCGGACGGAGGCGAGGGGCACCGACAGCGTGGAGGTACATCATTGCTGAGGCAAAGTGAGCAGGGCCCTGCGGTATTGGCACGATGCCTCCCCAGATGGAGTTTAGAGTACGACGCCTACCGGTTGGGTACAGGTTCTGGAGACGATGTGCTGTGGGGCTGGCTGTTGCAGAGCCTCCCTCGCACTTCCCTTCTTTCTCCAGCCGTCATGCGAGCGCGTGCCTGCCAGGGCTCTGCCACTTTACCTTAGGTACTCGTACGAACGGAAACGATCAGTGCGAATATGACGGAAGATCCTGGCAGGGGCTGAGAGGCAGGTGCGACCCTCGGGCCTGGCATTGCGGTAAGAGGCCCCGCTTCAACAGCCTCCGACCAATCATAGTGCTGGACTGGCCCCTTTGGGCAGTCGGCTCAGTCTGCAAATGTGGGTAAGATCGCATTCGCATTCCCATCCACGACCGCTAACCGACTGCCACGGGCGACGCCGCCGCTCAGCTCTGCGCCGCTGCGTCAGTCGTTCTCGGCACTTGGCCCCTCGCAATGGGGCGCAGCAGCCGCCGCTGCAGTCCAAGCCCTCGCCCATTCATTATTCCCCAGCCCTGATTCGCCCTCCTCAGGCCCCTCGCAATCGCTTCCAACCCGAATTGCCCTCCGCCGCCTGCTGTCACCTTTGCGGTGGTTACCAGCTAAGCCTGCTTGCAAGCCGCGGCGATCCATCCCCGGCCCAGCGGCCGCAATCCGCGCTACTCTACAATTCTACGGATTCGCGAAGCCTCTGCACACCCATTGTCGACCGACCTTCGATCAAGCTTTTGCACACCTCGGCACTTGCCCTCTGACCTGACACAGAACCCTGGTTCGACGTACAAGTCATGCCTCTCGGAAGGATCGGCGCGGATGTCATACCCGTCAGCCTTCACCAAAGAAGCTCGCAAAAGTGCCTTGCACTCAAACAAATGCCAGCTGGCGCAACGAGCCTATCACGGCCAATTGATTTAGAATGTATACTGCTCGACGCTCATTGTGCATCTCAAACCCCACCTTGGCAATATCTTACGCCTCACACGCCCCTCAGCAAGTGCGAGCTTGCCGTCACACCCTGAGCTTGAGCATCTCGCCAATGACGGTCTCGATCTTACGAAACAGTGTCATGATGAGTATCCATTATCCTCAAATCGACCACAGGAACCAGTCCGCTTGGCGGAGGCTTAAAAAGACTGCCAGCTCCTGGAGCCTCAGTGTCAAGCAGCTTAGCCATAGCTTGCCCCCTTCATATCTGGGACATTCCAGGTGATTTTGTCAAGACTCCCAGATTCGTGACTTCATGTTCTACATTGGTCTTGTATCTGCTTGAGGCTCTCAGAATTGGTTTTCGGGCGATCAACAGGAGCTATGATCCCTGTATTCGTGATTACTACGCTCGAGCCGAGGCACCAAAGTCTTGCCCAAAAACGCGCTGCCAAACATCGAGCCACTTTTCTTGCTGCGGCGAAGGCAACTTGCCAGGCATCTTAAATGCCCGGGTCAACACCTCGCGCATCCGAGCACGTAGCACCTTGATCACCAGCATCGTTTTCCAATCGGAACGCTAAAGCGCGCTCGGTTGCCGTCCAGGACGAGCACACCCGCATACATCTGTCGATCGATCGTCAGCGAATCCGGCACAACCCACAAAATCTGCGTTGAAGATACGCCAGCAACAGAGGGAAGGTCAATACTCACGTCGCTGCGCACGTCGCCACAAAGAATGGCAATGGCGAAGTTCTCCACGGCAGTTGTCTCATGGGCGTTGAGGAATCTGGTCGACCAGTTAGCACTTGAGAAACGCCAGCGGACTGCAGGGGAAGCGCCAGCAGACTCACTGTTTGGACTGCATTATGTGGTAATATGACAGCCATTTCAGTTCCATGCGCCCTTTGTTGACACTTGAGGGGTGAAGACTGATGCTCTGGTTGTTGCCCACGTTGCGGAAACCCTTGTTTTCGCGGAGAAGAAGTTTGGGGTAGAAGCTCCAGGCAATGACCGATTGGCTGATAACGTCGTTATCGCTATTGATGTTGACCCTGTGAGGAAGGTCAAAGAACTGGCGGCGACGACTCGAGAATCGTAGCCTGTTGAGAAGGCGTCGCTCGTCGTCTGTCAGCTGTAGGTAACCCGAGTCAACGAGCGAAACGAGCAGCTGGCCTTTGAGATCTTCAATGTTGGACAGCGTCTGGGGTGACAAGAAATTCTTCTTGCAGTATTGGAAGTCATGTCCTGTTGTTTGGCACACCTTCTTCCATCCAAGGTATGCGTTGTACACTGTCAGAAGATCCGAGTCGCCTCTCCTGAATGCCTTGCGGACCTGGTCTGCCTGGCCACGCTGACCAAACGGCGCTGAGAATGGCGATTTGGACGATAGGATAGCGGCAACAGTGATCGCCATGTCCAAACACTTGAAGATTGCGCCCTGAAGAATGAGCTTTCCAAGAAATACGTCCAGAGGCAACCGGGCAAGCTGATGTCCAAGCGGGGTGAGCTCCTCCGAAGGAGACAGAGCACGCACGTCCATCAGGGCGTTGATAGCTCGCTGGATGTTCTTGGTGGAAGGGGAGTCCAAGGCCTCTCCTAGAGTCTCCTCAATGCCTCCTATCTTGCAAATCTTGACCCGAATTGCCAAGTCCTGCAAGGAGAGCCGCAGCATCTCAGGGGTCTGCTGATCGGCCATGAGTTTGTCGTGGCGATATTTGGTGAACATGTGAAAGCACAGGCCGTTCTGCACGCGCCCTGCTCTGCCACGGCGTTGCTTCGCATTAGCTCTGGATATGAATGTGTCGATGAGCCGGGAGAGCTGCCGTCGCTCGTCGAAACGCATCTCTCGGTGCTTTCCGGTATCTATAACACAGGTGACGTCGGGGATAGTGATGCCCGTCTCGGCAATGTTGGTAGCCAAAACAATCTTTCTCATGCCTGTGGGTGGCACAAGGAAAGCTCTTTCCTGATCCTCAGTGGCGATCGTGGAGTGCAAAGGAAACACTTCCCAATCCTTCTGAAAGAAGGGATCTCCAAGTAGGAAATCGTTCAAAGCCCGGATCTCAGCAATGCCCGGAAGAAACACCAGAACTGCCTTGCTGTAGTTGATGAATGCGTCATCGACCGCTATCTTTCGAATCAGTTGCACAATCAGGTCGTACTCAATCTGATACTCGTCGATCTGAGCAAGGGTATTGCGGGTCCTGGTGCTGTATTGCCGAAGCTCTTTGGCTGCATCGGTACCTGATGATGATTGGTTTTCTGCTTCGGCCGGATCGTCGTCCAAATCAGTCATCTTCTCGTGAGGTTTGTTCGAGTCCAGAGTGTAGCCAGTGGCTTCAATGGCATCCTCAATATACTGGACCTTAACTGGGAACGTTCGACCTGGAACATTCAGAACTGGGGCGCCTCCGAGGTACCTGGAGAATTTGTCGGCATCCACGGTAGCCGACATCAGAACGACCTTCAGATCCTTTCTTCGCACTAGCAGTTTCTTGAGAACAATCAGGAGGAAGTCTGAATCGATGGTGCGTTCGTGAACTTCGTCCAAAACAAGGTGGGTGATCTCGCGCAGCTCGTTGGAGCCCTCCAACATGCGCATCACGATCCCAGTCGTTGCGTACACCAGTCGGGTCTCTTTCGAGGTATTGGACTCCAGCCTGATAGAGTAACCTACCAAGGACCGGGAGGTGCCGAGATCATTCCTCCCTTCTCCAAGCTCTTCGCTCACACGGCGAGCAAGCGAGATGGCAGATATACGGCGTGGCTCGGTGCAGTAGATCTTGCAAGGCCTTCCCAGGGATAACTGGTGTTCAAGGAGGAATGATGGCACCTGGGTACTCTTGCCACTTCTGGATGTCAGCTGCTGTGTGCACTTCGCCGGAAATATGGACAAACTTACCATCCAGTCTCACCGCACACGATAACGACCTGCTCCTGCTCGATGGTGTTGAGAACTTGGTCTCTGAATTGCCACATTGGCAATTGCATTCGCGATTTCTGGAGGCCCAGTCAGTCACAGTGCGCCTCGTCAGACGGTAACACCCCATCAGCTCAACTCACCAGCATGGCATGGTATCTGGGGTGATTGGACTTCTCTGCCCAAATGTTTTGGTAGAATTGAGGGTCGACGTTTTTGCGGTTGTTCTTATCCGCGATGGAATCGTCACCATTCTCGGGTTGGTTACGCTGAGAGGCTCTCCCTCTAAAAGCGCCCTGCAGAAGTACGCCGTCTTCAAGCTCTTGGTCCTGTTTATGTCGCACCATGGACCGCAGTTCCTTGATCGCCACACGATCGGCTGAATCTTCCTGGCTTTTCTTCTCTTCGGCCATCTCATCCCATAGATCTCTCCAGACAGCAGGCAGCCTCATGCGGACCTTGTCTTCCTTCGCCGCATTGAAGATGGCGAAGAGTGCGACGGTGGCAATGTAAGCCTCCGATTGCTTGGAGTCCGGGTTCGCGATGGATGTCATCTTGAACACAAATTGCTGAGGATGTGTGGCTGACTCAATATGCGATAACTGGGGGACCGCCAGGTTCTCCTGCGGCTTGGACCAAGACACGGCGACCATGTGTCGATTCGAATGCGCGTTTTCGGACACGAGACGGTATGAAACCCTGGTATATGGATCTCTGGAGCGGCATGCCTCCTCCAAAGCACGCACAGGACTGACACCCGCCCATTTACCAAAGTCGCGGATGAAGATCTTGACACCGTCAGAGCCATTAATCACTGTACTGCTCTTGCCGGTAACGGGATCAACTTCCTGGGTGGGCAGGTTTGCAAAGAGATCCGTCAGACCCTGGTCGTCATCATCGTCGTCTCCATCGAGTACCTCGGCGGCCATCTTCTGGGCCTCCTTCGTGATTTCGTCGTCTTCAGAATCCGAAGTGGCTTCCGTCTTGGCTTCCTCTTGTGTCTTTTCCTCTTCCGCCTTTGCCCTTTCTTCCTCAGCTTGGAGTTTCTTGGTGACTGCGAAATCTCTTTCCAGCACGATTTTGTCATTCCTCCATTGGATTTCGGCAAGACCTTTATCGAAAAGCACATCTTGCTCTATGCGGTCAATCTTTGCCAACAGGTAGGCCTCTTCCTTGTCAGTGGCAGAGAGGTCAGCGCCAATGGCCAGGTCTAGCTGACGAGCAGACTTGGTTTTCTTCCCGTCTCTGGCATCTTGTCTTGGGCGTTGGATGGCGAATAATTTGGCTTTCGCATCGAGATAAGCAGGCACGAGCTCGTCTGGCTCGATATCCTCAGTGAATGCCACCAGAGGCTTTTTGGGCGAAGCAGTTCGAGATGTACGCAAGCTCGCGGGTCCGTTCTTCTTGCCGTTCGTCTTCGAATGAGAGCTTGGTTCGAGTAGGCGCGGGGTGTTGGTACCCGAGGCTAGAGGGCTGTCGAGTGGGGAATCGTTTGGGGGTTTTGTCGACTTGGGCTTTTGGTCGTAGTCACGAAGCTCATCACGAGAGCACTCACGCGCGAGCCAGTCGAGAGCCTCCTCGAGGCCCCATATGCTGTCTTTTGCATTGGATACGCTCGGAGCTATGTCAAGAACATGTTGCAATACGGCCTGTATTTTCTCTGAGCCGAAAGAAGCATGGTTCAAAGTCTGTTGCAACGTCCATAGGCGAATGGTCAGATCTTCCTCTGAGAGGGACTTGCTGGCATTCGAGGGAGGAGACTCATTCGCGGCGAGAGAGGCGGCAGAGAAGCGGGCCTCGGAGTCGATTAATGAGAGGATGTGTTCCATCAAGTCCGGCGGCAGCCACCTACGTATGTTGAGAGGCTCCGCTTGGCCGCGGAGAAGGCGCTTGTCCGTGTCAAGACGAGTCTTCTGCCTCTGCACGTCGCGCTTCACTTTCTGAGCGTGCTTGTCGACCAGCAATTGCAACTGGTCCTCTTCGAGCTGTCGCTCGAACTCTTCGGGACTGAGTTCGGGTTTGTGCTGTGCATCATTCGAGCCGGCCGTTTTCGCCAATGACGCATCACCGGTAGCATTGGGGGCGGGGCCACCAGCGCTTGGCTTGGCATTGGGTGGCTGTTTGGAGCCTGGTGGACCGGAGGAAGTGCCGGCGGTGTTGGGCATAGACGAGGAAGGGGCAGGATCATCGTCGTTTTCAGCCCTGGGTTTCGAAGCCACTGAGGTAGTAGCGAAGCCACGAGCAGGATTGGCAGAGGGCTTGGTCTTTTTTTTCTTTGCCCCAGCCATGGTTGCGAATCAGCAAGAAGTGTAGAGGTCAACGAGTAAGCGACGATGCGATTCAGATTAGCTCAATGCTGGCGCAGTTGGCAGAATCGCGTGGTGCTTGTGTCGGCGAACGGCTGGCGTGCTCGCCGTGCGTAAGGCAAGTTCGCACGGAAACGGGGGAGAAAGCTTCCGGTGTCTAGAGCTAGGTATGCCACGACCGAGGCACAGACATAAGTCTGATGTGCGAGCCTTGTAGCAGTTGGAGCGGTGCTGTTGGGGAAGAGCAGTAGGTAGGTGAGTGCGTGGTGGGTTTCTGGTCTGGTGGAAGCGATCCCGGTGCTGGAATCATCTCGAGAATATCTCCAGCTGTCGACCTTTTCGCATTAGGCACCAAAGCACTGCGCAGTGTCGGGTCCCAATGTAACCAGAAAGAGGTAGGCTCGAATGCCGATTCAATCCTCAGAGTGAATAGCTCCTGTGAAGCGATGCGAAAGAGACAGGTAAGAGAGCGGCAGTGGTGGATACGGGAAGGAGAGTCAAGGCAAAGTCAAGTCAGGAGTCCGTCGGGTTCTTAAACTTAACCACCGGGGTCATAACTGGTCGTAACGAGTGGTGTCGACTGATTGCGGTACCCTTGATACCGTAAGCGCTCACAATTCTGGAGAAGACTCTGAGCCCAGGATGGGACAAGAGGAAGCCGGATCTGCGACGCCCAGGGGATCGACGGGCAGCGCTGCCGCGCGGGCGCGAGATGATTCAAGAAGGGACGACTTTGAATACGAGATCAGGGCAGGGGGTGAAGGAGGAATATAGAGAGATGGTGCAGCGAGAATCTCAAACAAAATCGGACCTCACAGAGTGCGTGGAGTGGTTGGAGTCCTGGCTGGAATCGTGGGTGATGGAGGGGCAATGGTGTTGACAAGAGAAGCTTGCCTAAGCCGCTGCCGCCTCGATCTTCACAGCTCTGTTGCTTGGGCTGGCTGGAGGGGTTCTCAGCATCAAAGACCAATCAGTTGGGTTAGCCTGCCCCGTTGGGCCGTAGCTTCCAACCGGCCATGAACAGCTACCGTAGCTGCCGCTTAATGTATGGTGGGGTTCCCGCCATGACGCAGCCAGGTCGCCCATCGTCGCGCCAAAAGCCAGGGCTCAAGTCGGTACCGCGGCACGTGCGGAAGCACAGGGCTCCTAGAAGTACCATCGCCTCCGCGGACCGACATTGATTTTATCGATAGGCAGAATGGGCATACCTCCGAATGAAGCTAAAGATTAGCGTAAGACGCTAACATTGTACTCTTTTTAGTTTCACTGAGCTAGTCGTCTTCCGGCTGACCGCCTGCCTGCCGCACATGTGCTTGATTTTTTTGTTTTCCCTACCGTATTCCCTTTGAAGCGTGCCGGCAAATTTTCCCCGGGTGACTCTTGGCCGCGACTCGGCCGGGCAGTCGAGGTACAAGCAGCCATCGTAGCCATCTAATGCAAGATGGGACGGCGAGAAAGCACTTCGGCCGGCCGCTGCAATGATCTTAAGCAGCAAGGATAGATACTCGTACCGTAGGTTTACGTGCAGCAATCTTGTGGCCCGCCATTGACCACGAGCGCTGCACACTGTAAGGGGTACTTGCACGTTGCCGCGCTGCGGTACGTCTACTGCTTCAAAGTGACACGGCTCTCATCGGATGCTGTGTACCTGTAGCTCGACTCGCCCACGTGCGAGCCCCGCATTCGCGGCAGCAGCTACTTTGATTCCAGGCGCCAGTTCTGCGCATGGCCGTATCTCGATGTACCGAGGCAGATAATCGGCGCTGGCAGCACCACGACGAGCAGTTTTGGCTTCATGTTCACTATGATTCACCCCTCCCTCGACTGGTGCATGTATGTGTAGACCCAGGACAAAGTTCGCCTTCAATTATTCTGTACAAGCGCCCTTCTATACCCAGACCGTGCCTCGAGCTCTGATTGCTTGCGATTATTGTCCCGACCCGGCCAGCGTATGGCATAATCTAGTCAAGCAAGGCTGCACGCGCAACAACCCCCACCTTCATCCACGCCCCTCTCCTCTTCACGATCACCTCCACGCGCTCGTCTTGGGCTGGTGGACAGCAAAGCCTTGGGGCTCTATCATGCCCATGGTCATCTAGTCAACCCCTTCCTTGCTGCCCATCATGACCGACGCGGCCCCGAACGGCGATTCGCAAACGCCTCTGGATTTTGCCGCCGTCCAGTCCGACCTCTCGTCCTCCTCAACCAGCATTCGCACCGCGCGCCTCCGGTCCATTGACGAGAGCCTCAAGAGCAGATGTGAGTCGGCCCCTGTTCTAAAGAAGATCACTATTCTGCACGTGCATGTGAAGAGACCCCCTGCTGACCATCTTTGCCCACGTCTCACAGCCCTGGATAACGCCTCTGTGCCACCTCTTTCCAAGCTGCTTTTCAACACGTACTCGTTCTACCACGATCGCCCCTCGCGCCGAGCCGTTCAATCATGCTTGGCGTCCCTTCTCGCTACTACCGACGACCCCAAGCTGCTGGCCCCCTTCGTCACCGCTCTACGCAACGAGGCCCAAAAGGCGGGGATAGCTTTGGCCAACGCCTTCGTCCTCGTTGAGTGGTGTTCTGTACTGCTCATCGGCCTTGCTGGTACGCAGCTTTGGGACAAGCTTGCCTCAGACTTGCTACACGCCGACGCCGCCGCTCTCGAAAAATGCGTCTCGCCCGCCGCCAAGTCAGGTTTATCACATTCCGCTCTGGTTGTCACTCGTCGTGCTTTGCGCGCTGCTTTCTGGAAGAATGAGTTTCGCCAGCCCGTGATCCACCAAGCTGTTGACTTATTGACGGCCAAGGGCCCTCAGTCTACCGCCCGCAATGCTGCTCTCCTGGGCGTAATCGCCGGCGTGTCATCCCGCCATGCCGAGGCACGAGATGTGCTGGCTCAGAAGAAGGCCGATTACTTCACTTTCTTCACTCGCGAACTCGTCGGCTCTCGTGCACCCGTTCCCGACTATATTGTGTCATCGCTCAGTGATTTCTTCGCCGACTTTGTCACGGCGGACGATTTGCAACAACACATGGTTCCCCCTATAGAGAAAGGCCTTTTGCGAGCTCCTGAGGTTGTCCTGGCCCTTGTTCGACCTTTCTTGGTCTCGCTTTCCAAGGACATCGATCTGTCGCAAACCCTCAGCAGTCATCTTCTAAAGCCTCTGCTATCCAATGTCAAGTCCACCAAGCCTGAAATTCGGGCCAGCGTCTTGGCTGTTTTCATTGCCACCATTTCCAGGAGTCACGATGCCAAGATTCTCGACCAAGTCGCTGACGAGATCCTCAACCCATTGAAGTCGGGTAAGGTTGCGTCTGCCGAGCAGCGTGTTCTGCATGCACAGATGCTTGAGGGCATCCCTATGTCCGACTCTGTCGCAACGAAGGTTGCCTCCGGTCTGGCCCCAGTAGCCGCCAAGGAGGGCAATGAAGCCGCGCTCAGTGCTGAGATCTCTCTCATCGGCAAAGCCTGTATTCAGCTGCTGAAGAACCAAGCCGAAGTTCCGAAGCCTGTCATCGATGCCTTCTCCAAAGGTCTTGTTGACAAGAAAGTCCCGTCACGTCGAGCTTGGCTGATGGAGGCTGGCGGAGTCTTGACATCTTTTGTCGATGGCACCAAGCCGGTTGCTTCGAATGTTGTTCAATTCGGCGACGCTCTCTGCGGACCCCTTTCGGACACGTGGAGTGAGATCATAAAGAGCCCGGCTACAGCTGCCCAGAGCGGCTTGATTACCGGGGCGTATGTGTATACGGTGCTTGCCTACCAGATCCTCTCACACAGCGAGAGTGCAGCCACCAAGACCGCCCTCAAGAAGACTTCTGTTTCGAAAGAATGTCTTGTTGCCGGTCTCAAACCTTCCTTCCTACTCAACCACAAGGTCTATGCTCGTCTTTCCAGCAGCGAGGACTGCAAGTGGTTTCTCAAGGCTCTTGGCGCTTCTTTCGCCGATCTCTCCAAAGCTTCTACAGACGCGCAGATTTTCTGGGTACAGGCCATCATTTACCTTTCTTCGGCTGCTGTTGTGCCCCGGTTGATCCGCAAGGAAACCTGCCAGAGCATCTCATCTTTATTTGTTTATAATCAGAAACTTGTCTCAGAAACCATCGTTGCTGGACTTTGGCACTGGGTTGAGTCCTCTGGGGTTGGCGACAAGGACAGCGTCGCTGCGACTGCCAAATTTGAGCAAAATGGCCTGCAGCTTGTGCTTCGATCCATCTGTCTGGGTACTGAAGAATGGACGCAACGGGGTGTCGAGAGAGATGAGGGTCTCATTGCCGAGCAAATGTGCTCTCTGCTGGTCATTGCGCGTGATGATCTGGTTCCCAGAGCAAATTGGATTGATCTTTGCTTGAAGGTAGGGACGGATCCGGGAGCTTTGGCTAAGGAGCATGAGGAAGCCCTTATCCAGCAGGTTTTGCAACGGACGAGCGCTTCCCAAAAGGTACGCGATCCCACGAATGCCATGCGCTGCTGATGACTAACCCTCCAATCAGACGAGACTGATACAAGACGCTGCTTGCAAAGCGGCTGCCGATTTGGCTTTTGTGGCACCCAATGTCATGACGCCAAGGATTATCGACCTCATCCGCGCGGACCTCGATACAGCTGACTTGGAGAATGTTGGCCCTGTTGAGGCTGCGATTTTTCGGACCCCGAAGGGACTGCGTTTATCGACGTCTTGGCCAAGAAAAACCAGGCTTTGCCCAACAAGAACACCAAAGATTATGACACGCTTAAGTGGGAAGAAGAATTGCGTTCCCAGCTGGCGCAGAAGAAGGGCACACAAAAGAAGCTCTCGGCAGATGAACAGGCCAAGGTCAATGCCCAGCTCAAGAAAGAATCAGAAGTGCGTCGCCACATCCAAAAGCTCGAAGCTCGACTGCTGCGCGGCACTGGCATCATCAAGAGCCTTGTCCGGGGGCCACCTACTGAGGCGACCCTGTGGATGGAACCGGCCGTGACGGCTCTGATGGCGTCGATCGATGCCGGTGCCTGTCTGGTTATCGGCGAGGAAGCCCCGCTCACATACATCGCGTGCTCCGAGAGAGTCACAAGCCGCCTGGCGTCTATCCGTCCCTTCATTGGCGTGGCCACCCTTCGAGCCTTGGGAATAACCTCTCTCCCGGAGAACCTTGTCCAAGAAGGCTTGGAAGAGCTCGTCACCAGGGTTCTCTATCGTTTGAGATTTGCTGGCGAGCAGAGGCCTCTTGACGCTGTATCAGTTATCTACTTGCTGGGTCTGGTGTTCGTTGTGCTCCAAAAGGGCGGCGTGGGCGCTTCGTCTGACGATAGAGACGCACAGCTGGTTCTCGCCATTGAGATCATATCGTTCCACACTGATGTGTGTGCCGACGAGCATCTTCCACGCGCCAGACTGCTGGCCACGTTGATTTCATCGATGCAGGGTTACAACCAGCACTACAAGATCATCAAGGACTGTTTCGCAGACATGACCCGCTGCGTGGCGCCGAACATCAACCCCCAGGAGATCGCGGTGCTCGCCAAAGGCACGATTGTGCCGCAAGCGTCCGTGAGAGAGACTGTGCTGCAGGCAATCAGCGCCGAAGTCGACATGAGCGAAATGGACTTCTCCGAGGAGATCTGGATTGCCTGTCATGACGACGTTGAGGAGAATATCGAGCTTGGCCAGGAGATTTGGGAAGAAAGCGGCTTCCAATTGTCTTCTGAAGTCCCCTTCAAGATGCTCCCTTACCTCGAAAGTACCGACGTCTCTCTGCGGAGGGCTTCTTCACGCGCGCTCGCCCAGGCGTGCAAGGCTTATCCTAGCACCATTGAAGACGTTCTCAGCAAGCTGCGGGCTTCATATGCCGAGTTTGCCAAACCTCGCGTGCCCCAGCTGGACGAGTACGGTATGCCGCGTAAGGCAGATCTCGCGGACCCATGGGAAGCACGACATGGCATCGCGGCCGCATTCAAGGAGCTCGCCCCCACCTACAAAAGTCACAGGTCGACGAGTTCTTCAGCTACTTCATTGAAGGAGGCCCTCTGGGGGACGCCAACGCGACAGTCCGCAGTCAGATGCTGGAAGCCGCTCTGGTCGCTGTCGAACTCCAAGGAAGAGCGTTTGTCGACAAGCTGATGAAAACGTTTGAGCGGACTTTGGCTGCTCCCGACAAGGGATCGGACGTCTCCGATCGCGTCAACGAAGCCGTCATCATTATGTATGGTGCATTGGCCAGGCATCTCAAAGCGGGCGATTCCAAGATTCCCATTGTGCTGGAAAGGCTCTTGGCAACTTTGAGCACCCCGTCCGAGACCGTTCAGTACGCTGTGGCAGAATGCTTGCCGCCGCTGGTGAGGACCTGTGGAGATAAGTCCTCTACCTACTTTGACCAGATCATGGAGTCACTTCTCGAGTCTAAGAAATACGCGGAGAAGCGAGGAGCCGCTTACGGTCTTGCGGGATTGGTGATGGGCCGCGGCATTCGTGTACTTCGCGACTATCGTATCCTCATCACTTTGAAGAGCGCCACAGAGGACAAGAAGGAAACCCACCGCCGCGAAGGTGCATTCCTTGCATTTGAGCTCCTGGCCATGATTCTTGGGCGTCTTTTTGAGCCTTATGTCATTCAGATCGTGCACCAGCTCCTCGCTGGATTCGGCGACAGCAACGCCGATGTACGCGACTCGTGTTTGGCAGCTTCCAAAGCGTGCTTTGCCAAACTTAGCTCATACGGAGTCAAGAACATCTTGCCGACTCTGCTCAACGGTCTGGACGAAGATCAGTGGCGCAGCAAGCGGGGAGCATGTGATCTGCTTGGAGCTATGGCTTACCTTGACCCGCAACAGCTCGCACAAAGTCTGCCGGAGATCATCCCGCCCTTGACAGGCGTACTCAACGACAGTCATAAGGAAGTACGATCCGCGGCGAACAAGAGTTTGAAGCGTTTCGGCGAGGTCATTGAAAACCCAGAGGTCAAGAGCTTGGTGGATATCCTACTCAAGGCCTTGAGCGACCCCACAAAGTTCACTGATGACGCTCTTGACTCCTTGATCAAGGTCCAGTTCGTGCACTACCTCGACGCCCCGTCCCTGGCGTTGGTTACGAGGATTCTCCAGCGTGGTCTCGATGACCGCTCCAACACGAAACGCAAGGCCGCGCAGGTCATTGGAAGTCTTGCTCACTTGACAGAACGCAAGGATTTAGTGTCGCATCTCCCAGTTTTAGTGACAGGCCTCAAGATTGCAGTTGTCGACCCTGTGCCCACAACCCGAGCCACAGCCTCAAGAGCTCTGGGTTCTCTGATGGAGAAGCTTGGAGAGGACGCACTCCCAGACTTGATCCCGGGACTGATGCAAACTTTGAAGTCAGACACGGGTGCTGGAGATCGCCTTGGCTCTGCCCAGGCTCTGTCGGAGGTTCTCGCTGGACTGGGTACTACCAGGCTGGAAGAGACCCTGCCTACCGTTCTCCAGAACGTCGAGTCTTCCAAGTCGGCTGTCAGGGAAGGTTTCATGTCCCTCTTCATCTTCTTGCCCGTCTGCTTCGGCAACGCCTTCTCCAGTTATCTTGGCAGGATCATCCCTCCCATCCTCGCGGGTTTGGCAGACGATGTTGAGTCTATCCGAGAAACTGCTCTGCGTGCTGGCCGGCTGCTTGTCAAGAACTTTGCCAGCAGATCCGTGGACCTGTTGCTGCCAGAACTCGAAAGGGGTCTGGCTGACGACAGCTACAGAATTCGTCTCAGCTCCGTCGAGTTGGTTGGCGACCTGCTCTTCAACCTCATTGGTATCACTGGCAATATGGATGCGGATGAGGATGTTGAAGAAAACGCCAAGGAGGCAGGAGCATCACTGCGTGAAGTGCTTGGAGAGGAGAAGCGCAACAAGATCCTGTCGGCTCTCTACATTTGCCGATGTGACACTGCTGGCTCGGTTCGCTCTGCCGCTGTCAGCGTGTGGAAGGCCCTGGTTGCTACGCCTCGCACTCTCAAGGAGCTCACACCCACTCTGACCCAACTCATCATCCGCCGTCTCGGAAGCTCCAACATGGAACACAAGGTCATTGCCAGCAATGCACTTGGAGAGCTTATCCGCAAGGCTGGCGATGGCGTTCTCGCCACGCTGCTTCCCACCCTCGAAGAGGGTCTCCAGACCTCGGTGGACACGGATGCCAAACAGGGTATCTGCCTGGCTTTGAAAGAGCTCATTTCTTCAGCCTCCGAGGATGCACTGGTGGACCACGAAAAGATTCTCATCTCGGTTGTCCGTACAGCACTCATCGATTCCGACGGGGATGTACGAGAGACCGCTGCTGAGGCATTCGACTCGTTGCAGCAGATCTCTGGCAAGCGGGTCGTGGACCAGGTCCTTCCTTATCTCCTGAACCTCCTTCGCGCCGAAGGCGAGGCTGACAATGCGCTGTCTGCCCTGCTGACTCTTCTGACGGACAACACCCGATCGAACATTATCCTTCCCAACCTGATTCCCACGTTGACGACGCCCCCCATCTCTGCCTTCAACGCCAAGGCTCTCGCATCGCTTTCTAAGGTTGCGGGAGGAGCCATGAATCGCCGTCTGCCCAACATTATCAACTCTCTCATGGATAACATTATTGAGACGGACGACGACCAACTGCGAAATGATCTTGAAACGTCGTTCGACACCGTGGTGCAGTCCATCGACGAGTACGATGGCTTGAACACGGTCATGAGTGTCCTGTTGCAACTGGTCAAGAACGACGATCACCGGAAACGAGCCATTGCGGCGCAGCGCTTCGCAAACCTGTTTTCGAGCGCCAGCGTGGACTACTCGCGCTACAACCAGGACATCGTGCGAGCCCTGCTGATTTCGTTTGGTGACCCAGACAAGGAGGTGGTCAAGACCGCTTGGACCGCACTCAGCGAATTCACGAAGAGGCTCAAGAAGGAAGAGATGGAAGCGCTGGTTCCATCAACGAGACAGACTCTGCAGCACGTTGGCGTGGCTGGCCACAATCTGCCCGGCTTCGAGCTGCCCAAGGGCATCAACGCGATCCTGCCCATCTTCTTGCAGGGTCTTATGAACGGCACGGCAGACCAGAGAACCAGTGCTGCTTTGGCTATCTCGGACATTGTCGACCGAACCAGCGAGGCATCGCTCAAGCCATTTGTGACACAGATTACTGGCCCACTTATCCGTGTCGTGTCGGAAAGGTCCACTGACGTGAAGGCCGCAATTCTCTTGACCCTCAACAACCTTCTCGAGAAGATGCCTACTGCTCTGAAGCCGTTCCTGCCCCAGCTCCAACGTACCTTCGCAAGGTCTCTGGCAGATACTACCAGTGAACTGCTCAGGTCTCGCGCAGCAAAGGCTCTAGGGACTCTGATCAAGTTCACGCCACGCGTTGATCCGCTGGTCGCAGAGCTCGTGACGGGCTCAAAAACAACAGACCCTGGTGTCAAGACAGCTATGCTCAAGGCGCTGTACGAGGTGGTGAGCAAGGCGGGCGGCAACATGGGAGAGAGTTCGCGAACTGCAGTGCTGGGTCTCATTGACATGGAGACGGAAACCAACGATGACACAATGAACGTCACGAACGCCAAGCTGCTAGCAGCACTCCTCAAGAACGTTCCTGAGGAGGCAGCGAACTCGTTGATCAAGAATCGCGTGATCCCCCACAACTCTACCAACACAAGCGTCCTGGCACTCAACGCCGTATTTGCCGAGTCCGCGCAAGTGCTGCTCGAGGGCCCCCAAGCCGAGGATCTTCCAGAGGTCCTTTGCCAGGGCATGTCTAACAAGAACGTAAGTGCTTCCACCATGCTCGTCACAGCTACAGCCTTCTAGTCCTCTCGTTGCTAACTGATTTTTTACCACAGCTGTTTGTGGCGAACAACTCTATACTGGCTACGGGCAAGTACCTGCTTTCCGATTCGGTCAAATCGTACGAGTCCACAAAGCCGATCTTCTCGAGTCTGGCCACTATTATTGGCCCTGGCAACCCAACCGATTCGCGGCGGCTGGCACTGGTTGTGGTGCGGACCGTGTCGCGGTCCAACACAGACATGGTACGACCGCACTTGGCTGAGCTCACGCCGCCGGTATTCGCATCAGTGCGAGACCCCGTGATCCCGGTGAAACTCGCGGCAGAGGCTGCATTTGTGGAGCTCTTTGGGGTAGTCGACGAAGAGATGCGGGTCTTCGACAAGTACATGAGCGGGCCAGCAGGAACCGAGCTGCCGGCCAACACGAAGCGCAGCATGCAAGATTATTTCAAACGTGTGGCTGTGCGCCTCGGCAACCAGGCACGGGAGCGTCGCGAGGCTGAGGGCGGTGGAGGCGGGCTTGGGCTCGCCAACGACGAGGTGGAGGACGAAAAGGAGATCTGGGCCGTCGGTCAGATGGACATGGGCGAGGGAGTTTTCTCGCAGGAGTAAGCCGTGTTAGGAGAGGGGCAGCTCGGCGACTTGCAGAGATCTACGGGAGTCTGGGATGGCACATGGTAGTTGAAAAGTGCCTAGCCCGCAGTGTCGAAGCGTTCTACTCGTACACGGCGTCTAGCATCCTCAAAAGCTTGTATTGAATGAATGTTAATGTGCGTTTGCTCGTACTTTCAGATGATGCCACTGGAGCTTTTCCACAGATATTTGCGAACATGGCACGTCGACAATAGCATTTGTTGTGCGTGATATGCCGTCAACTTGGGATGCTGTAGAAAGTGCCACTGACGCGCGCGACCTGACTCGCGACTCGACTAAGTTGGGTGCATGACGACTCCACCGCTCGAAAGGTTCAAAAGTACTTAGATACAAGAAGACTTGGGCGCAAAAGCGCACTGACCACATGACCCATCCGCCAGCTAAATTCGCTTAGACAGCCAAGAAAGGCTTAGTCAACAGCCAGACTCCCCTGCTGACAGACCACCATGTCGGAATTTTGTCGGGTAAATTGAATTTTGCCGGGTAGCGGACAAGTTGTGTGCTGGCGGGTCGTTCGGCAGTGGGCAGACACCCGGCAAGCCCCTTTGGTGGTGGGCAGGGCAGGCTGGCTGGCTGAGGGCACGCGGGCCACCCCTCCCGCTTTTTCCCATTCTCTCCCCCCAGCGAAGAAATCAACCACCTCTGCTTGGGATTTGGATTTTGACCTCATCCGCCCAACCCTCACCTTTCTGCCGCCCATCCTCCTCCCTACTAACCATCTAGCAGCCACCCCAACCCGTCAAGATGTGAGTACAGGCCTCTCCTATCTCGTCGCATATCACTGCAATTATTCTTCCGCTCGCTGCTCCTGGTTCACGCCTCGGCGTCATGCGCGCGCGGAGGATACAATGCCCACACTCCACATCCCCGAGAGCATAGGGCTGCGGTCAAGACGAGCACAACGGCAACCACGACAATGGCAACAACGGCAGTCCGGACAATGACGATTCACCCTCAATCAAAGCGGCCGCGACACTACTCCAGGCTGGCTTCATCACCACATTGCTCCGAGAGAGTAATGCCGCCGCATCCCACCACGGATCCATCTGAAATTAACCTTGGATATGATGGCCGAAATCATCACCAGCCACTCTCTACAACGACCACCACTCGTCATCGTCCGTCCCGCCAGCTGTGCTCGCCACTCGACATCACGCGAATTCCAGCCATTGACAAGTGTCAGTCTGCTGCGCCATCTGAGCGTCACGAAGCCATCCTTGCCCTTGCCCGCGTCTCGACTGCATCGCCAAGCCCACGCGCCAGACTCGACCCCCGTCTCCTGTGCTTCGTTTGCTTGAGTAGACACCAGAAATTCGATTCGCAGTGGCTGACATTGACCGTCCTCGTTACAGGGTCAACCTCCGCACCCAGAAGCGCCTGGCGGCGTCCGTCATCGGCTGCGGTCAGAGAAAGGTCTGGCTCGACCCCAACGAGGTCAGCGAGATCTCCAACGCCAACTCTCGTCAAACCGTCCGCAAGCTGGTCAGCGATGGCCTCATCATCCAGAAGCCCGTCACCGTCCACTCCAGATCTCGTGCCCGTGAGCTGAACCTGGCTCGCCGTGACGGCCGTCACCGTGGCTTCGGTAAGCGCAAGGGTACCAAGGACGCCCGTATGCCCCAGCAGGTCGTCTGGATGCGCCGCCTCCGAGTCCTCCGCCGCCTCCTCGTCAAGTACCGTGCCAGCGGCAAGATCGACAAGCACCTGTACCACGAGCTGTACCACTCCAGCAAGGGTAACGCCTTCAAGCACAAGCGCGCCCTCGTTGAGCACGTACGTTATCGCCCCGCGCCCTGTCGTCCCGAGCCTCAAACTTTACTAACATCCCACCCAGATTCACCGCGCTAAGGCCGAGAAGGCCCGCGAGCGTGCCCTGGCCGAGGAGATGGACGCCAAGAGAGCCAAGAACAAGGCTGCCCGCGAGCGCAAGCTCGAGAGACAGCAGGCCAAGCGGAATGCTCTGGCTGGCGAGGACGAGGCGTGAGGGGTTGTTATGAGGAGCGAATTTTAGGCAGTCGATGGGTAAATAACCAATCACCGGCGGCCATCCACATCAAAACCGCCAGCCTCCATATGCCCGAGCCCGGAAGAGGGTTTCTTGACGAGCCAGAGCAGAAAATGTCATGTGGTGTCCCCGGAATTCTTGAGAGGCGGAGGCGGCTGCATTCGGAGTCTATGGTTTTGGGTCTCTCTATCTCTCTTTTCCCCTGCCTGTTCTCGGTCAGTCGTAATGCTGTCTACCGAGCGCGCGGGGTCAAAGTGCTTTGCATGTATGGCATTGAAAAAACGGAATCAATGACTTTGACGCTGAAATGGATCGAGCCTCTTTTAACTTTGCCGACTGTCGACAGCAGTGACTGTACAAACCACTGGGCTGTAGCCGCTATTGATCTCGTGGTGACTTGAAGATGACCTGTTTCGAGTTGACTCGCCCACAGCGGATCATCTTGCCTCTACATGCAAGGGTGCGCCCAAATATTCGAGTTCGCCTTGAATCGATTAGCAACCGCTCGCACTTTGACATCCCACTCGGCTGGTACGGCGAGGCGATCACCTCAAGCATTCTGCCCTTTTCACGGAGGGAGCTTTTAGCCACCAGATCCACACTGGACCCTGTTCGCTCTGCTTCGTTGCACTCGAGGGCAAGAAATTCCACAGAACCATTAACTTTCAGCATACATAGATCATTTATAATGTACGTACATTTTGCATGCAGCAGACGGCTGCGACGCACTTGAGCGACTGGAATCGCGATCAACCGCCTCGGGTGACACTGACCTCCCTTTCCCTCGAGGCCTGTGGTCCATGAGTGAGTGCCACGCCAGACTCGTCTCCGTCGAAGCCGCCGGCAGGCATCCAGTAAACACCCGCCTCGGCACAGGAAACATGGCGCAAGGTTGTCCATACCCACATGTGTTGTGTCATGCGAGGTCAGACCTGCCAGCTTCAATCTCAAAGATACGATCTAATCAGCCTCCCATCTCGCGAATGTGGTGATTCTCCGGAGATCTTGCATCGCGTAGGGTGACTAATGCTGCAGGCGATCCCCAGCACGAGATCACCACCCCGGGCCCCATCGAACGGCAAGGCTCTTGCAACGAAACCTGTCGAGCCGGGCTGAAGACTTGGCTCCAATTTGAGGTTTCTTCAAGGTCAAGACAAAATGCCGCGGAGCCCGCCCTCCAGATAATAGTCAGCATCGGGAGCCTCTATTGTGTCGTGGTATCATCGCAGCATGTACACTCGAGAGGATGATTCAGTGACGGCGGTAGTTCAGAGCGATGGCGGAGTCAGAAGCAGGGAAGCAGTTGGTTGCGCGGCGGGACTGTAAGATGCTCCTGAATCCACACCAGAGAACGACCCAGCCCATGGCCATCAAGCTGCCAGGGCGAAAACCATTGGTCTATTCGGCTCAGGCTAGTAAGAAAATAGGCTATGCTACACACATGGACCTGGGGTGACGACGTCCACCCCGGGAACTTCTGCGTGTTAGCGTAGTCCCCGGTACACATTGGCCCAGCAGCCAATCGGGGCGGTCAACCATATTTGTCCGCGATTAATAATGGTGGCCAACTAACACGACTTATTCAACGGACGTCAGATGGCCCAATACACAGTGAGGGGTAACTTTGACCCTGGACGACATGTCTGAGTGACAACCTGTTTGGTCCAAGTCCACAACGAAGGACTGGAGAGAAAGGGACAATTTCGGCCCTCGTAGCCCCGGTTGACTGACGGCAGACTAATGGCGGGATATGGCACAAGTGTCTCGCATTACTAAGCCCCACAGCCGACTACAGTTTGATACGTCTGTCATCATTTGCGGGCACAGCCCGTCGGGCGAGGGCTTCTACGCACATGCCGCGGCTTTGTAATGCGGTGCCGACCCGGACTGAATATCCATTCCGTCATGGAAATCAAGATGCTGCTTTTACACGGTAGCTTTGTCATTCGACGAAGACGGGTTCGTTTCATGGCAGCCACCTACCTCGCGATATGGTAGTTGAGGCTGTCTGTATAAGGGCCCTTATATAGGGGCAGCCTGTTCGGCACTCTCGTAAAATCGAAAGACAGACTACACGACCAGCAACGCACATGCAAACTACGGCATCACGCACTTTCTACGACTCGATCGCCATCGCATAAAATAGCATTTTCACACCATGTCGACTCCTGATAGGAAGGTGTTCATCATCGGCGCGGGCCTGATCGGCTGGAACGTGCTGGAGCTGCTGGCGCAGGAGAAGGGATACAGCATCACGGCGCTGACGCGCCGTGAGGAGCATGGCGAGCAGCTCAAAGCGTCGGGGGCGTCGCGGATCGTGCTGGGGGACCTGGACGACCAGGAACTGATCACGGCCGAAGCCGAGGCGCACGACATGACGGTGCACATGGCGACGGCGGACCACCTGCCCAGTGTCGAAGCGGTGCTGGAAGGGGTGCGGCGGCGGGCGGCGCGCGGGCAGGAGACCATTTTCATTCACACGTCGGGGACGTCGGTGCTCGAGGACGGCGCGATGGGGCGGTTCCTGGGCGACAAGATCTACCGGGACGAGACGGCGGAGGGGGTGGACTCGGTACCGGACTCGGCGCCGCACCGGCAGGTGGACCTGGCGGTGCGGGCCGCGCACCGGGAGCTGGGGCCGCGGGCCAAGCTGGCCATCATGGTGCCGCCGCTGATCCACGGGGTCAACGAGCGGCACGGGCGGCTGTCGATCCAGCTGCCGACGCTGACGCGGTACGCGCTCAAGCACGGGTTCGCGCCGCAGATCGGGGAGGGCCGGTCGGCGACGAGCGCGGTGCACGTGCTGGACCTGGCGCGGGGGTACGTGGTGCTGGTGCGGCACCTGGAGCGGACGGCGGGGGGCGACGCGGGGCTGCTGAGCAACCCGTACTGGTTCTGCGAGGCGACGGGGGCCGCGGAGCCGACGTGGCACGAGCTGGGCGCGCTGGTGGGCGAGGCGCTGCACGGGCGGGGCCTGCTGGCGTCGGCGGCGCCGCGGGCGGTGCCCGAGGCGACGTTCGGGGACCTGTTCGGCGGCGGGACGGGCAGCACGGTGGGGCAGAACTGCCGGGCGCGGGCGGAGCGGCTGCGGGCGCTGGGCTGGGCGCCCGTCGAGAAGGGCGTGCACGAGAGCTTCCTCGAGGACGAGCTGCCCCGGATCCTGGCGGAGACGACGGACCGGTCGCTGTTCGCCGGCTACGGTGGGCGGGTCAATTGAGGGGAGGCGACGACGTGCGTTGGCACGGCACAGGTCAGGCCGGCCGGGCCGGAGGCGTTGATGGCAGGTGTGTACAGGAGTGCTTCCCAGGTGTAATGGAAGGTCGTTCAAAGTGGTGTCTACGGTACTCGTATTTGTGTGTAGGTACCTACTCGTATGGTAAGGCAGGTGTGGGTGGCGGCGACAAGGTGGACATCAAGGTCGCCGTCTGGAGGACCGGACTTGCTGGGCTTGCATGCGATGGTTGGAAAATGGCATTGCGGGCAGGGGCAGAGGGGTTAAAGGCGAGTGGCAGCTTGGCAAAAGTGAGGACCTCTGCGGCCTTTCCAGCACGATATCATTATTAATTGTCCACGAGTTGCCGCGTCTTGTGTGCCATGTATATAGGTATGTATAAGGCCGTGTCTCTTGGGAACTCGTATCTCGAAAATCCGAAGAGGTGAAATGAATGAGTCGTCCATGGCGGCTTGTTGGTAGGATATTTACACCTAATAATCTGCACGATTACTCGTACGAGCACTCGCGTCCAGTTTCTCTACATAACCTCAGGTATTCAAGGGCGTACCTTCATCCAGTCCAGTAGGTACGTAGGGCTACCTACAACAGCATTCGCACAGCGGGCTGAGCACTGGACTGGACCCTTCCATACCTTCCCCAGATCGCCACTGACATCATATCACCGGGGCTGAGCCCCTTTGCAGCGGCGGAAAGTGCGCAAATCTGAGAATCCCATACCCGAAGTGCCCCAGGACCCTGTTTCCATTCGGCTTCCCCAGCTCGCGCCTCGCTTGGCTTCCTCCCCCCCCTCTCATAACATCCCTACAATCACCCCGCGTCGCGATCGCCAACACCTCGCGACCATCATGGCTACGCCAGACGAAAAGCACCCGCTCATCTCCTCCCCAGGGGCCCGCGACCACGCAAGACCACGGGCTGAGGACGACTCTCGCCCCGACCGCTTCCGAACCTTCCTCTTCACGGCCATCGGCTCCTTCTTGGCCTACGCCGCTGTCCACGCCCTGTTGCTCCCGAGCACGCCCTGGCTGACTTCCCACCATCACCACCACCACGGCCATCGCCACCACCAGGTCTACCACCACAATCACCACAGCCACCACAGCACCCTTCGAGAATGGTGGCGCTATCCCAGAGAGGACCCCAAATGGCAGTCCTGCGGCGACATCGCCGGCCGCCCCGTCGAGTGCAGCACCATCGACGTTCCCATGGACCAGTTCACCCCTGCCGCCTCCAACGACAAGACCTTCAGCATTCCCCTCATCCGCTCTCGCGGCCACAACGCCACCCAGAACCTCCTCCTTAACCCCGGCGGCCCCGGAGGCTCCGGCATCGAGTTCCTGTTCCGCCGTGGCGAGCAGCTGCGCACCATTGTTGGCGAAGGCTTCCACCTCCTCAGCTTCGACCCCCGCGGCGTCAACAGCTCGCGTCCCGCCGCCCTCTGCTACCCAGACATGGAGTCCAGGCGCGCCCTCAGCCCCGTCCGCGACGTCGACGTTGTCGCTGACAGCCCCGAACTCTACGCCTGGACCCAGAACTACGTCCGCGCCTGTGCCGACACCGTAGGCGAGCACGGCCGCTACGTCAACACCCCTCAGACTGCCGCCGATATGAACAGCATCCTCGAGGCCCTCGGTCAGGAGGACATGATCTACTGGGGCTTCAGTTACGGCACCCTCCTAGGCCAGACCTACGCCACCCTGTTTCCCGAGCGCTCCCAGCGTATCATCCTCGACGGTGTCGTCAACCAATTCAACTGGTATGAGGGTCTCTTTGACACCGAGTCCCTGTCCGACACAGAGAACGTCCTCGACGGCTTCTTCGATGAGTGTGTCAAGGCGGGCGAGGACTGTCCGCTGGCTCCGCTCGTCAAAACCAAACAAGAGCTGAAAGACCGGCTTATGTCGCTAGCTTACAGCCTGGAGGAACAACCGCTCAGCGTGTACGTCAACAACTCCAACTACGGGCTTGTCGACGCTCAAAAAATCATGCGCAATGGCGTATTTCCGGCACTGTACAAGCCGGCAACCTGGTACGGCCTTGCCGACGTCCTGGCAGAACTGGTTCAAGGCAATGCGACCGCGGCCTTCTTGGCGTTCGGCGGCAATGACGCGGACGTGGAGGATGAGCCCAACACCATTGTCACCATGAACGACGGCACCACCGGCCCAGCACACTGGCCAGCCGGCAGACAGGAGCTGCTGGAGAAGATGCTGCCCGTTCTCAACCAGAGCCTCTTCGGACCGGGCATGAACCTGGATTACTACAAGAAGCAGCAGTGGAAGATTCCGCGCACGCACTCGTATGTGCCCCGAGTTGGCGTCGAGACGGCACACCCCGTATTGGTCCTATCGACTACATATGACCCAGTCTGTCGTGAGTATTACCCCTACCCCCACTGAATACAGCACTTCGCCATGTTTTGTGCGCTTGATGATTGACGGTGGTACAGCTCTTATTTCGGCGCGGTCCGCCAAGGCGGCCTTCAAAGGCTCCGAGATTGTGGAGGTCAAGGGTTACGGGCACTGCTCAGTGGCAGTGACGTCGCTCTGCGTGGCCAAGCACGTGCGGGAGTTCCTCTACAACGGAACGCTGCGAGCGAGTATGCGCAGTGCGAGGTGGACGGACCGTACTTTGTGAAGCCGGATGAAGACGGGAAGGTGGCCGCCCTGCGGGTATTTGACGACGCCGAGGACGAGCAAATCCACCTGGCGCAGCTCGCGATGGCTCGCGACCCAACGTGGCCGCGGCCGTGACGCGTAGGCGTCGCTTGCTTTTAGAATGTACCAGAGAACAGATAGATACCAGAACCACTTGGACTAGCACTCCGATGCATTGAAGAATATGCCTCGCGTCGAAATCGTTGAGGCTCGTGCATCTCACCACGCGTGACAAGCGGGAAACGAAAGGTCATGAGCCCGAGCCGACCTTAATGTAGCCGCAAAAGCCGGACATAATCCGGGCTGCAACGCGAGACCGAACGGGCGAGGCATCTAGCGAGTGCCGCCCAAGTGTGCACGAAAAATCTATCTATGAGCAGGCGCTCGCAGGGAGCAACCGAATCAACTTTTGGCAAGGCGGATCAGATGTTTTCACAATGTCTCTAGAAAAGGTGGTGAGGTGCCCTCGAGACATGTCAGCATGCTCCCGCGGTGAGGCGGAAAACCAATGTGCTGTGTTGGGGGACTCTTCATCTCCGGTATAGTTGATGAAGAAGGAAGGAGAGGAAAAGGTAGAAAGCTGCGGCACGGTTGGCGAGTTTTTCAAGCCCAGGAGCGCGGCTGGAGATAAAGGTCACGTGACGATAAGAGCTGGTGGCTTATCTTTGAACGGCTCATTACGCGTAGGTCCAATGTCCAATTCGTGCCAGCCCGGACCCAGCACAGCTGCCATCAAATCGAAATCGAAATCGTGTAGGACATTGAACGCCCAGGCGATTGACCTAGAAAAAAAAAAAAGGGGGGGGGGGGGGGGGGGGGTGTGCACGGTCAGAGGAATACCTGACAAACGGGACGGTCGCGCATTGATTCATAGTATAATCGTAGCGTAAGAAAAAGAAGTACACACTACATGGCGAGGAGCGGGCTGTACAGCCCGTACGTAATAAATGCCTTAGCACACCATGTCACATATCACGGCCAGGACCCCGCAAGTGTCCCCAGATGCGTTCATGGGTGGCTGGTGGAGCTCAGAGAATGACAATGTGAACTCCAGGCCCAGCGAGCATCACTCGAGATGGGAGAGCGGCCGACGGCCGGAATCGTAGGCGACGATAAGGTCATAGTGGCCGTCGGCTGCCGTCAAAAGTCGGAAGGGGTCCCGTTCCAGGCCGAATTGGCCAATGCCTGAAGCGCCTGCGACCCTCCGAGAAGCCGATCTCGCTCCGCAGGCTGGCGGGCCATCGATAGTGGCCAAGGCCCGGCGCTCGTACAGCGGATACAAACAGCCCAGGCCTGTATCCAATTGTCACCCACTTCCGGTCTGGGCAGGTCTTCCCCCCCAGTCGTGGCGACAATCATCACTGACCCTCGCCTCTGCATTGCTTTTCTCTTCTTCCCCTCCCGCTGTTGAGCAACCTCTTCATTCCCGCCCACTCCCCCCTACAGGCTTCCTCGTCCTTGCCCTGCAACATTCGCCATGTCTGCTCTGCCCAGTCTGCGCGCCGCCGCCGCCGCTGCGGCTTCGCGCGGCCTCCGCCCCGCGCTGGCCACGGCGGCCTCGGCCTCGTCCCGGCGCGCTGCCCCGGCCCTGGCCGCTGTCCCCCGCGCTGCCACGCGGGCCTACGCTTCTGCCTCTCTCGACGGCCAGCAAAAGGTAAATTGCCCGCTCCCGCAGTCCCGTAAGCGTCCCCTCCGGTGCTCCCCTGCTGACTTGCTGCGCAGCTCCTCTCCGCCGACCTGCAACACGCCGACCCGGCCGTCTACGACATCATCGAGAAGGAGAAGCTGCGCCAGAAGCACTCCATCAACCTGATCCCCTCGGAGAACTTCACCTCCCAGGCCGTCCTCGACTCGCTCGGCAGTGTCATGCAAAACAAGTACTCCGAGGGCTACCCTGGCGCCCGCTACTACGCCGGAAACCAGTACATCGACCAGAGCGAGCGGCTGTGCCAGCAGAGGGCCCTCGAGGCGTTTGGTCTCGATGAGAAGGAATGGGGCGTCAACGTCCAATGTGAGTTTTCTTCATCGCCCAGTTTCCCATCCTGTCCCGCTTCGGCCAGTCCCTCACTGACCCCGAAACAGCCCTGTCCGGTGCCCCTGCGAACCTCTACGTCTACTCCGCCCTCATGAACACCCACGACCGCCTCATGGGTCTGGACCTGCCCCACGGCGGTCACCTGTCCCACGGATACCAGACCCCCACCAAGAAGATCTCTGCTGTTTCCAAGTACTTTGAAACCGTCCCTTACCGATTGGACGAAGAGACGGGCACCATCGACTACGAGAAGCTGGACGACCTTGCCCAGGTCTACCGCCCCAAGATCATTGTCGCCGGCGCCAGTGCCTACAGCCGGTTCATCGATTACAAGCGTATGAAGGAGACGGCCACCAAGGTGAACGCCTACCTGATGGCCGACATGGCCCACATCTCCGGGCTTGTCGCGGCCAAGGTCATGCCGAGCCCCTTCGCCTTTGCCGACATTGTCACGACGACCAGCCACAAGAGTCTGCGCGGGCCCCGCGGCGCCCTGATCTTCTTCCGCAAGGGCGTGCGGAGGACGGACCCCAAGAAGAAGCAGGACGTCATGTACGACCTGGAGGGGCCCATCAACAGCTCCGTCTTCCCCGGGCACCAGGGCGGCCCGCATAACCACACGATCACGGCGCTGGCCGTGGCGCTGAAGCAGGCCCAGACGCCCGAGTTCAAGGCGTACCAGGAGCAGGTGCTGGCGAACGCGCAGGCGCTGGCCAACCGGCTGGGCGGGGCCAAGAGCTCGGGCGGGCTGGAGTACAAGGTGGTCAGCGGCGGCACGGACAACCACCTGGTGCTGGTGGACCTCAAGCCGCAGGGCGTGGACGGGGCGCGGGTGGAGCGGGTGCTGGAGCTGGTCGGGGTCGCGACCAACAAGAACACGGTGCCGGGCGACAAGTCGGCCATGATCCCCGGGGCCTGCGCATCGGCACGCCGGCCATGACGACGCGCGGCTTCGGCGAGGCCGACTTTGAGCGCGTGGCCGACATTGTGGGCCGGGCCGTCACCATCGCCTCGCGGCTCGACAAGGCGGCCCGCGCCGCCGCCGAGGAGAAGGGCGACAAGTACAAGCTCAAGTTCTTCATGGACCACCTGGGCACGGGCGAGGACGACGCCGAGATTGTCCAGCTGCGCTCCGAGGTCTCGGACTGGGTCGGCACCTACCCCCTGCCGTGGGAGACGCCTTCGCAGCAGTAAGTGAGCGGCGGGGGCTAAGAGAGCTGGCCTGGCTGAGGGGCGGTAAAGGAGGGCCCCCTCGTGTCGCCCTGTCACAGGGCGGCTTGGGAGGGCAATTTGAGACTTTGTCTGCTATCTGTTCTGGTTTTATTTGGGTTCCGGTCTTGGCAACGCAAAGCTGTAGGAGTACTGGGTGTTCATTTTGTTTCATGGGGTTTTTTAACATGGCGCGCGCAGTGCGTATCTGCAGTACCCGCTTCAACATGAGGGCCAGACGATAGAAATTTGATGAGCATTTGGAGCCGTGGCTTTTTTGTTCTGCTCTCAAGAGCATGTCCTGCGATGATCGCTGTGGAGTGCAATAATGGACAGCAAGCGCCGTTGAAAGAGGCGGCGTCGCTAAGTCAGTGAGAAATCATGGGAAGGGGTGGATTGGCGTGGTTTCGTGCCAGAATTCACTTATGATGGGACTGGTCCAAGTTCATGATAGAACATATCTTTGTATACGATGGAAGTGGCAACTGGCCCCGTAGGAAATCCAAGAAGATTCCAAGTGCCAGACTTGGGGGTCGCAGCCACATACATACTGCCCGTCTTCGAGACCTGAGAGAGTAGGAAAAAAAAAACCAAATCGCTCGAATGTACAGAAGCGCTTCCGCCCAGGTAAGGAAAGAGAAGGGAAGGGGAAGCAAAAAATCATAACCAACCAGCCAACAACTCCCGTCACATCAATTAACCCGGACCCGCAGAGAACGACTTGATCGGAGGCCATGCCAGCAAGAGGGCATGGCCCAGCTTTGTGTACATGTTTGGTGGTGGTGGTGGTGAAGGCAGACACGCGCCTTTTGGGGGGGAAAGGGTGCTGGTCACCCTTAGTTGCAGCTGATGCCGCCGTACTTGTTTTCCTGGAATGCGCGCCAGTAGGCCGCCTCCATTGAGCCGCCGTTGCAGATGCTGGCGACCTTAGCCTTGAAGACCATCCTGTAGTCGCTGTCGTCGCCAGTGCCGGGGCCGCACTCCCAGTTCTGGGAGAGGATGGACTGGCACTCTGACTGCCCTTTCAGGTTGTCGAACTGTTGGGTTGGGGGTTTGCGTATTAGCGAGGTTTCCTCTTTCTCATTTTTGTTTTCCTTGTCCTGGTCCTCTGTCCTGTATTCGCCCGGTGGGCATGGACGAAGCTGGGGAGGGGGTGGCGTTGGGGGCGCGGGGGAAAGGAAGGACTTACCAAGCCCTGGCAGTCGTCGACCACCTTGGACTTGAAAATGAGCGTGTTCATGGAGTTGTACTGGCTGATGCAGATGTGGTCGGCGTTGGGGTCATTCATGGCATCCGTGCGGGGGGCCAGGGCGGTGGAGGCGAGCGGGATGGCCGAGGCGACGGCCGTGGAGGCCAGCATGGCCGAGACGAGGGCGGAGGCTGCAGTGGTGAACTGCATTGTGCAAGTTTCTCTGTTATTTTGTTATTTTGCGTAGGGGGTGGTGGTTGGTTGAAGGGCTGGAGCTGTCGTCAAGACTAGCTGGGAGAAAAGAGAGAACAGTGAAGTAGAAAAGTGAAAGAAGGTTGATGATGCTAGTGAGAAGGAGGAGAAAGATGCTGCTGATGATATTTTTTTCTTGTCTCTGCAGCCCGGGTAAGTCAACCAATTTATATAGAAGAGTCGGCCGTCCATCTCTCTTCAGAGAGAGACACAAGGCGATTCGTGTGTCTGCCACTCTCGCGATCATCGTCAGGATGCCCGCCTTCCAGGCTGCTGCCATCGCAACACAGTCATCATGGCGAATGCAGGAAGAGACTGCTCGACGGCCAAGCCATGCCCGTCTGACAGGTACCTATGCAACACAACTGCTTGTATGTACGCTCAACGATATATGACGGGGATGCGGCTCCGACCGTCTGGAACTCGTGGTGGTCCAAGAATAAAGCGCGGTTGCTGCTTGTCAGCGTGTCTCCTCGCGCTTGGGGCCCTGGTCAGCCTTGTTTGATGATGGTGTTCTGCGGAACACGGGATTACTAGGGGTAGCCAAGTCATGTGGGAGATGCAGCTACTGAGTGAGGCCTGCGTACCACGAATGCCTGTCAACGAGCTCGGTGAGCGTGGCCCGAGAGGAGAGGATCCCCTCCACATCTCATCTCACGCCCAGCTCCCTCGCAGGGGTGAGTTTGTGCTGACAGGAGGCCCAAAACGAAATGGGGTATTGAACATACATACCAGGTATGAAGGGGGAGGTAAGCAGAGTATATCCCGTACAGCTGCGAGACTGGCAGGGGTGGGACGGAGAGGCTCCTAATCCTTGCAGCCGCCCACTGGGCACCTCTATACCGAGATGCTTCTTGGGCGATTCAGGATCGCTGCCGGTCTGACATGCCGGGATCTCGTTTGTGTGTGCTGATCCGCCTCGATTAGGTAGACATTAATTATGTACGTAGGTAGATATAGATGGAGATACCTTGGGTAGGTAGGGGTCGGAGTCCCCTTCTCTGCGCCGCCTCGGCTGTTCGGTCTAATCCGGTCGGCGGTTGGGTTTATTCATCGAAACAGACCAGCACGTCGACAAGCTGGCAAGCAAGCTCTTTTGCCCTGGCGAGGTGTAGATATCTGCTGGCTCGTGCACGGTCGTGACATGCGGTCTTTTCACGCCACCTGAGCCAACAGATTGGTCAATAGACACAGAGAAAGTGCCTCCTACTTGTATTATATGGTCTTGTTGAACGCATCTCAACTGGGGTTGTCTTTCCCATTCGTGTGCCATTTGGTGACCATGTACGCCTATTCAATTCCATCTCCACTTGTCTGTTTCGGGGAGTTTCGAGCTGATTGGCGATGGTATCCATTGAATGCAGATCCTCTCTGAGACTGACTGGCTGGCTGGAAAACGACCCCAGTCTTAGGCACCCAGTACAGACGACCAGAAGACCTTCTTTCCTGGCTGTTGCAGCCGATGACAGCTTCGTCTGTGTGAACGAACCCTGCTGTGAGCCCATGATGACCGTCTGATGTAAGCAGGGCCCTGCCAGACTGATTAGGTGGCGGCGCATATGCTCCTTGGCGATGCCTGCCACCCAGACCCGACTGAGGCGGTTCCCAAGATCCTCATCCTCATCCCGCAAGCCATAAGGGGGGCGGTTGTTGTTGGGTGTCGTGTGGGCTTGCGCAGAAGAGAAGATGGAAAAGGGTCCGCCGCACTGCGGGCCAGGTGCCTCTCGCCTCGCGCATCTTCGGCCGAGTGAGCGGACAAGTGAGTGATTGAGTGAGTGAGTGATTGCCTGGCTGAGTGAACCTCGGAGTGCGGAGACCCCGGCCGCCCGTCACCCAGAGTTCACAAGAAACGTGTGTTGGAGCAGACGCGAGAGCAGAGAGTCATGTCGAGCAGCAGCCGAGAATCGTCGAGTTGACATCACTTGAGCTCTCTCCATATCTCAGGGTCTACTCGTCCAAGTTCCAATGATGCCCCTTTATGCAAAACGGGCCAAGTCGCGACGCGGGGTCCGCGACATTGCCGTATGTATCCCATTCATGTCGAAAGAGGAGGGGCGACGAAGTGAGACGGTCCCGCCCTTTCGCTTTGCGGCACGGCAAGGCACAGAACAATAACAGCCATTCAGAAGCCGGCCCCCCGAACAACGCGATCCACCTCGAACCTCACGGATCGCTGCTGTCTCTGGACGGCCGCACGATCGCCGGCCGCTGACGGGCTGCCGGCTTGTGGCTTGCTCGATTTCTTGCTTCCTTGCTTTCTTGCTTGCTTTGCCTTCCCGAGTCGTCGCCCGCCCGACCGCGTCGCCCGCAAAGCCGCAGCTGTGCCGCAGTGCCTCAGCATAGCGGGGCTGCCGACGCCGTCCTGGCTTTGGTTCGCGGGCCCTCAGACGGAGCCGCCTCGTTGGCTCGTCTCCGCCGGCGTCCCACTGCTTTGACGTCGCCGGCTGTGTGAGGCGAGGCCGTCGCCGCTCATCGCAGTCAGAGCGGGCGGCCGGCCGGTCCCGAGGCCTGGCATATGATCTGGTGATAACACGCGAAGCAGGATGCTGAGGGGGGCACAGTCGGGCTGGTCTATAAATCGGAACAGCCTCGCTCGGTATCGTCGTCGTGAACAAGCCCATTCCTCACCCCGTCCATGCCTGACAGTATCTGCCGAGTCACAGTCTTCATATTACAAGACCCTCAGATCATTTCATCATTGATTTGCTTCTGTGCACCGCGCTTCCGTTTCGCCCCTGACCCATCTACAGTGACGCCTCCCCTTCAGGCCACACGCCATGCCTCATCACTCCCAGGGCGTCCGCCGCTATAGCACCTTTAAGGAGGGCATTGTCCCGGCCCGGGCCAATCTCGACCGCGAGATCGAGGCCACCCAGGGTCTGTTAGCCATAGCAACCACCCGCCAACAGCTCCACAGCGATAATGGCGGCGGCGACGATGCTTCAAACAACGCACCGGCGCTCAAGCCTACGTCGCCCCCAGCCCAGGCCGAGGATGTGGCAGACTGGTTTGCGTTCGCCTTTGATGTGAACGGCGTGCTCGTCCGCGGCGGGCAGGCCATTCCCGAGGCCGTCGAGGTCACCAAGGTCCTGAATGGAAAGAACGCATACGGCATCACCATGTGAGTCTCCGCGCACACATACACACACACACACACACTCTCTCTCTCTCTCTTTCTCTCTCTCTCTCTCTCTCCACATGTCCTTTTCCCCGTCCAAGCCCGCCCGGAGGCAAATTGTCAGGAAACAGCTGATCCTGACCCCTCCTTCTTCTCCCCGGGGCGCAGCCCACACATCTTCCTGACCGACAGCGTCTGCAGCAAGGCCGAGGCGGAGCGCTGCTGGCGTGAACTGCCGGAGCAGCTGCGGGCCGCGATCGAGCCGGCGCAGCTCGTCGAGGGGGCGGGGGCCAAGCCATACACGCTCGAGCGGGGCCCGGACGCCCCGCCAAGAACGATCTACTTTGTCACCGGCGGCGGCGGCGGCGGGTTGGACCGCAACAGAATCGGGAGCGGCAGCAGAAAGGAC
Organism: Hansfordia pulvinata; assembly: GCA_006538405.1. Lineage (NCBI taxonomy): Eukaryota > Fungi > Ascomycota > Sordariomycetes > Xylariales > Hansfordia > Hansfordia pulvinata. The sequence goes on from BJKQ01000018.1 coordinate 432,933, forward strand.
GGGTACTCGATCCTCGTCGCGACGGGCGGCGGCAGCAGCGCGGAGAAGGACGAGGAGGCCTCCCCGGCGTCTCGCGCGCCGCGCGCCACCGTGCCCACGGCCCTCGACGCCGTGCATCACGGCATCGAGCGCGAGATGCGCCGCCGTCGGCGCCGGGACCCCGACCTCGGATCCGGCGGCCCGCGGCAGCTACGGCGCGGGGCGTCGAGGGTGTCGATATCGCCGGCGGCCGACGCGGTCCTCGCGGCTACGATCTGATCGGCAGATGGCTTGGGTCAGACGCCCGTTTTTTCGGGGGTATATGATCATACTGTGCTTGCGAGGCGTTGAAATTGGTATTTTCATTCATATTCCTTAGACCTCTGGAGTCGTGAGTAGAGTTGATTCGAGTTCGACGAGAAACGCGACTCGAAATGCCGGACATGTGAGAGATCAAACCCGACTCGCTTTGAAAGAAACCATGCCGCCCATCCCCGTTGTAGAGCCGCACTTGACTACTGCAGATTCACAAACAGCCCCCCGTCGACCAGCAGCTGCGCGCCCGTGACGTAGCCGCTCAGCTCCTCGCAGGCGAGGAAGACGGCGGGGCCGGCGAGGTCGGCGGGCACGCCGGTGCGGCCGAGGGGGATCCTCCCCTCCATGTAGGCTCGCTTGGCGTCGTCGGCGAGGTCGGCCTCGTTCATCTGGGTGCGCACGGTGCCGGGTAGCAGGGCGTTGCAGCGGACGCCGTAGCGGCCGAGGGCGACGGCGGCGCTCTGCATCAGCGACAGCACGCCCGCCTTGGACGGCGTGTAGTGCACCTGCTGCCCGCCGCCGACCAGGGCCGAGATGGAGCTGACCCCGATGATGGAACCTCCCCCGCCGCTGCCGCCGCCGCCGCCGTCCCGGGCCTGCTCCGCCATCTGCCGCGCTGCCGCCTGCACGACGTAGAAGGCGCCGTCGAGGTTGGTGCGGGTCGTGCGCGCGAACAGGTCGGGCTCCGCGTCGAGGAACTCGGCGAACTGGCACACGCCGGCGTTGCTGACGCACACGTCGAGGCGGCCCGCGGGCGAGCGCTCGAGGGCCCGGCGCACCAGGGCCCGGCCCGTCTCCGGGTCCGTCACGTCGCCGGGCAGGTGGTCGAGGGAGCCGCCGCCGGAGGCCGCCGACGCCCCCCGGACCAGGGCCTCGGCCTCGGCGACGAGGGACCGTAGGTGCGGCTCGTCGCGCTCCAGGCCCAGGTGGTTGACCACGACGGCGCAGCCCTGGCGCACGTACTCGAGCGCGATGGCGCGCCCGATGCCCGTCGTGCCGCCCGTGATGATGGCCGTCTTGCCCTGCAGCAGGTTGGCTGCCGGCATGCTGGGCGGGTTTCTTGCGTTTCTCCCCTTCTTCTTCTGGTTTCTTTCCTCACGCGGTCGGATGATTGGTCTGGTCTCGTGTCGGCAAGGGACAGTGACGTCTGTGGGGTTGGTGGGTGGTGAGGTCTGGTGGATGCCGAGTATCGACGGAATGCTGTGGGAGTGTGGGTGGGGGAGACGAGAGAGCCGGGAGTAGTGGCAGAGATGCGATTCGATTCAAGACCCTGAAGAATACTTCTGTCTGTCCGTCTACTAGGTACCAAGTCAGAATCACCACGGTTCAAGATGCTCGTCCCAACCTCTGGCTACCTACCAACTTAGCTCGCAGCTTCCTCTTCTGCACCTCACCCGGCTGCCACGAACGGCATATGTGCCACGTCGGCGTGTGCCCTCAGCCAATTGGGGTCAGTCCCGCGTCCAACGCGCCAGTCGCGTGCCGAGATCGCCCCGCGCGCCGGGTAATGGTGGCAGCCCGGGTGCGTCTGTGTCTGCAGCAACGCCGCAGGAGAGCGCCGCTTCTGGAGGGCCTGTTCGTGGGGAGGGATCCATCGCGTCGGCGGGGTTGCGGGGTCGGGACAAAGGCCGCCGAGGCAGACGACGCGACGACGCCGCCCCCGCAGTAAACGTGCGTGTTGAGGTAGGTTGGGTAAGGTACCTAAGGTACGGACATGAAGGTAGGTCAGGTACTGGAGACACACCAAGGTCTGGATCGCTTCTCGGTCACCCTCGATGCACATGTGCGAGACCTCATATTGGGTAAGATATTCAAGCTTCTGCTGACCGGGTAGGTCTTCCCATGGGACGCAATTGAGAGGTACCTCACACAAAGAAAACGGCGGCCGCGGCTACGTCATGCGTGCCGCCGCGGCCTCTGGTTAATCACACTGATTGATGAGTCTATATCCGCTGGACAGGCCACGCAATAGGCAATCCCCATTTCTGTCTGTACCTAAAGAGGTAGGGAATCTCTGCCTCGCTCATACCGGCAATCTGTACAGCTCGCCCGCCCGACTATGAAGCCCTCCGCCGATATGGTCATCCATGCCATGGATGGCCTACTTACTTATTACAGATTATCCGCACGCCTGCCTCGTGAGTGTGAGGTCTCCACCGCCGAGTCCCCTTGGTGGGACGCCATCCCGGGCCGCCACCACCAGTCGGGCCATCTGCCCCCGACGACGCCCAGCACCCGAACCCCCGACGTGACGATGTCGGTCGCCGGCGCGCCGCCAACCCGTCCCGTGACCCCGCTGCCCTCTGCCCTCTGCCCGTCAATATCCGCATCCTCGCCGCTTTTGACCTCTCTCAGAAACCGGATCTCCCCTTCGAACTTTGGAAGCCAATCTAGGAAACTCTCATCGATCGCATCGCGGTCTTATAAAGAATTATACCCTCCCAGCTCGCCCTCCGTCCCATGAACACGGCCTCTCCTTTACCAGCCAACGCATCTCTTCGTACGTCTGGAACCTAGAAGTAGGAGAACCCACGTTCGACCCAGCGAATCGAACCGGCCGCCACCATGTCTGCCGCTCGCCAGTTCCCTACCATCAAGGCCATCCGGTCCTACATCATCAGCGGCGTCGGCTCGGGCGGCGACTACCACAATGTCAAGGGCGGTCACTGGTAAGAAAGATTCGCTCTCTTTTTGGTTCTCCCTTTTTCTCTCTCCGACTGGCTGACAAACCCCTTCTTTCGCACCAGGCTGATCGACTCGGACATCTCGACGCCCTGCTCCATCTGGGATCAGTACAAAAAGTCGCGGACCAGCTGGGGCATCAACGTGCTGGGCTCCTTCTTCGTCGAGATCGAGGCGACGGACGGCACGGTCGGCTTCGCGACGGGCTTCGGCGGCCCGCCGGCGTGCTGGCTGGTCCACCAGCACTTTGAGCGCTTCCTGCTGGGCGCCGACCCGCGCCGGACCAACCTGCTGTTCGAGCAGATGTACCGCGGCTCCATGTTCTACGGCCGCAAGGGCCTGACCACGGCCGTCATCTCCGTCATCGACCTGGCCCTGTGGGACCTGCTAGGCAAGCTGCGCAACGAGCCCGTCTACCAGATGATCGGCGGCGCCACCCGCGACCGGCTCGACTTTTACTGCACCGGCCCCGAGCCCGCCGCCGCCAAGGCCATGGGCTTCTGGGGCGGCAAGGTCCCCTTGCCCTTCTGCCCGGCCGACGGCCACGAGGGCCTGCGCAAGAACGTTGCCTTCCTGCGCAAGCACCGCGAGACGGTCGGCCCGGACTTCCCCATCATGGTCGACTGCTACATGAGCCTTAACGTCTCGTACACGATCGAGCTAGTGGGCAAGTGTCGCGACCTCGACATCAACTGGTGGGAGGAGTGCCTGAGCCCGGACGACACGGACGGCTTCGAGCAGATCAAGCGCGCGCACCCGGGCGTCAAGTTCACAACGGGCGAGCACGAGTACTCGCGTTACGGCTTCCGTAAGCTGGTCGAGGGCCGTAACCTCGACATTATCCAGCCCGACGTCATGTGGCTCGGCGGCCTGACGGAGCTGCTTAAGGTGTCCGCCCTGGCGGCCGCCTACGACATCCCCGTCGTGCCGCACGCCAGCGGCCCTTACAGCTACCACTTTGTCATCTCGCAGCCCAACACGCCCTTCCAGGAGTACCTGGCCAACTCGCCCGACGGCAAGAGCGTGCTGCCCGTCTTCGGCGACCTGTTCGTCGACGAGCCGATCCCGACCCGCGGCTTCCTGACGGCCGCCGACCTCGACCGGCCCGGCTTCGGGCTGACCGTCAGCCCGGCCGCACGCGCCAAGCTCATCTCGTCCGACTACCTGCTTGCGCCCCCGCCGGCGACCGCGTTGCAGCCGCCCCCACCGCCGCAGCAGGCTGGCGAGGAATCTGGCGAGAGCAAGGGCGGCGTAGTCGACGCGCTGGCTCAGGGGGTCAAGGATCTGACGACGGGCTCGTAATGTTGATTTTCAAGCGCCCGGGGGGGGGAGGAACGGAGATGAATGGTGTTTTCGCATAGGGCTGCACGTGTAGGTACACGTATGCCTGCTTACAAAGTGCTGCAAGTTTTAAAGCGGCGTCGACGATGACAACGACGATCGACGCGCCTGACAAGGAGCTTTCTCGATCGGTGGCCTTGCCTTGTCTGCAAACCTGCCTCCAGCAGCGGGGATTCCCAGAAGGGTGTCATTGTCGGTCCAAGGGAGATGAGACTGTTGTGTTGCATGGTGGTCCGGGTAGATATAAACGTGGTGGGGTGGTATTCTTCGCATGTATGTATTCCAGCAAGTGGTATAGCCAGGGGTAGGAGTGCGGAGGAAGATCTCGGAGCAATGCCATGATCAAGACACACAACACAGCTGGCCACGCGTGCTTGACAGGGAGTCCTGGAGTGTGTGAGTTGAATCGCGGGGGGGGAGGGGGGAGGGGGCTTTTAGGCGAGCCGTCACGTCAGCGGCAACGTGATACCTATGTATGCACATGGGTGATGGGGTTTGTCGAGGGGAAGGGCACGGTATGCCTGGCTCGCTGTCGTCACGTCGCTACCTCCAAGAAGATGTGAAGAGGCCCTCGTGATGCTCGTTGACTGACGGACTAGCTGACTGACAGCTTCCGTCCGGCCGGGCGGATCTGCGCAGAGCCCTGGCCTCTTCCTTCTCCCTGGCCCCTGCTGTCGTCGTATTCGCGAAAGTGTGCCCAGATTCGATTCTCGGGCCTCCCCGGCGTACTCGTACACGCATGCCTGTCTGTCTGTCTCCTTGCTCTTGCTGGCTTATGAATGCTGCTCGCCGCTGTGGCTGGAGGGTGCTCGCAAAGGTGACCCGGGACTGACGCGGTCTGACAAGCCCGTCCGGGTTAGCCAGCCATCCACCCACTTAAACAGGTAGGTACCTAGGTAGGTACCTGTAGGTACGAGTACCCGTACGTGTAGGTCAGCACGGAGAGGTGAGCCCCCGCAATTCCAGCGGTCCACTTCCCCGCATGGTTCGTTCTCGCGATTCTGTGGCGTAGTCGTGGTCTGGGGGTTCAAGGTTGCTTTTCGACGGTCGATGTCTGGGACTATGTACCTCGACTCGATACCTTGGGTACACCGAGTTGAGCTGCGAAAAGTGTCGTTGGGCAAAGCCTAGCTGTTCTTGAATGCTTCCAATGCCGCGTCTAAGAGCCACTGCAGTCTGGCCTCTTCACATGGAATGCGTTAGGTACGAGTACCTCTTTATGAGTACAATGGACGTACTCGTACCCAACTTGGGTCATGAATTGAACATGAAGAAGAAACAGCTAGAGATTCATCACAAACCCCCGTCGCTTTACCAGCCTACCTTGCTAGCCCATTACGGGTGAAGCAGCATTGGTTCTGTCAACCCCTCTCTACCCCGTGCAAGAGGCAGGTAGGTACCTACCTACGAACTTGATGGCCGGTACTCGTCATGACCCGGGCCAGCCAGCCAGTCAGCCAGCTAGCCAGCCAGTCTTGTTTGGTCTGGTCTTCGACGTTACGTTAGGCCACGGCAGGCGACCCACTCGCGCTCACACGGGGGGGGGGGGGGGAATGGATAGGTTACAGCTCGCGGGGGGTAACTAATGGCTCGCAGGGGGTCGCTCCACTTTTCGGACCCACACACCTCGTAAGGGGTTTAAGACATATACTGGATTAACGGTTAAGTATATGCTTAGCTTAATTAAGTTAAAGACCGGTTATCACTTATTTATATAAGACTTAAATTATATATAACTTAATATTATATATATTAATTATACGTTACGTATATACTTAATAAAAACTTAATAAATCTTATACGGTTTTATTATATTCTCTTTTTATTATATTAAGTTAATTAAAATCGCCCGCTTATAATATATTATTTAAGTTTATATCGATATTAATAATAATAAAAGGTAAGTTTAACTTTATATATATTATTTATATATATATATTAATTAAGTATAAACTTAAAGCTTATTAATAATATTCTTAATTTATTATCTTAAAGATATTATTATAATAAGTATACACCGACTTTATATTATATATATACTTATTAATTAAAATTTAAGGCTTATTTTAAATAATAATAATAATTAAGTATTAATTAAAGTTTAATAAGTTATTAATAAAAGATAAAAATATTAATAATATATTTATAAAATAATAATATTTATTAAGTATATATTTAAGCTTATTAATTATAATTATAATATATTAAAGTAAGTAAGCGGTGTACTTAAAAGCTACGTATATATTAATTATATAAACTTCTTAAATTATATAATTATAATGTTTAATATAAATAACGGCGTGTAAAGATAATATATAAAATAAGAAAATTTATTATATATTAATTATATAATTATTAAATGTGATATTAATATTAAAAATAGGTTAATATATAAAGTGGCCTTTAAGGATTAACTTAATATAAGTGTTAAATTTTTAAATATATTAATTATATATATTAATTATATAGCTTCGCCGTTATATCCGGAACTTTTATTTTAAAGTTAATAAGGAAAGATAAACCGATTATATAATAATTATATATTAAAAATTATAATTTTAAATATGCCTTAAATTAATTATTTAATTTTAAAAGATATTATAAGCTTAAAGTAAATAAGATTTATAAATAATAATATATAATATTTATATATTAATTATAATATAACGCTTTAAAGGTATAAGTTTTAAGTAAAAGGTGGTAAAACGCACGGTATTTATAAGAGCTTAAATAAGTTATAAATAATTATATATAACATATATATTAAACTGCTTAAAATTAGCTTAATAAATAAGATTATTTATTAACTTATATCTTAATATAAGTATTTAATGTGAGATTACCTTTACACTTTAAGTAATATATATTAATAATATATAATAATATAAACTTAGCTTTTAAAAAGCAATATAATAACACCTTATTTTATTAAGTAATAAGAATTATAAAAACATATATATATTATAAGTTAATTATACTTTAAGTATTAAGCTTATTATTTAATATTTTATCTTACCTCCTTTTATAAGATACTTTTATAATTACGTTAAATTAAGCGATTTAATTACTTATATATATATTATAAGTTAAGTATATAAAAAATTAAAAAATTAAAAAGTTTTTATTATTAATTATTAATAAAGCGTTTTAAAATAATAATATATATATTAAGTACATAAATAATAATAAAGTAAAATAATAATCCTTAATTATTAATAAAGCGTTTTAAGATAATAATATATATATTAAATATATAAATAATAATAAAGTAAAATAATAATCCTTAATTATTAATAAGACGTTTTAAGATAATAATATATATATTAAGTATATAAATAATAATAAAGTAAAATAATAATCCTTAATTATTAATAAGGCGTCTTAAAATAACGATATATATATTAAGTATATATATAATATACTTATATTATTACTTTTTAATATATTAAGTAAAAAGGAAATCGATATTAAGTATATAAAAATACCTTTATCACCGCCGCTTTCCCGTTATACCTTATAATTTAAGGATAATAAAAATTAAGATCTTTATATAATTAATATAAGTTATAATATAAAGTTATCTTTACCGCCGCTCCCTTACTTTAAAATATAAAAAGATATTAAGTATATAAAAAATAATATTATAAGTGATAAGTAACCTTAACTTATTATAATTAAGTGTTAATAATTTATTTAATATATATAACGTATATCTCTTTATATAATTAAAAGTCGTATATTATAAAAAGCGGCCGTTTAAAGTGTAAACCTTAAAGTATACTTAAAGAATTATTTATATACTTATTTTATAAATAATTAATTATTTATATATAAAAGCCTTATAAGTTTTTATATAAAGTATATATTAATTATATAATTAATTAAGATATAATTATACCACGTATATTAAAGCGATAACGGTTATTAATATATAAAGTAAAAGAAAGGAAATATTAAGTAAGTATTAATTATATATAAAGTTTAAATCTTATTTTTTAATTAATCTAATTTAACTTACGCTTTTTATTTTTTTAATTATATTTACTTTTATTCACGCTTTAAATTAATTAATAACCTTATATTTTATATACGCTTTATATATACTTACTTTTCTTTTTTTAAAATTAATTCGCTTTATTATATTCGCCGGCGAGGTAAGGTTAAAAGGGATCTTAAAGTAATAAAGGGCGGTAAGATTAATATATAAGGCCTTAAACGTTTAAGTAAAGGTAAGCCTTTACCGTGTATATTATTAATATATATTAATATAATTAATTAAGTCAAAAATTAACGATTTAATAAAGGACTGCTTAAAAAGGTGTTAAATATATATAAAACGGATAAAATAAGTTAAGTTAAAAATTAACGATTTAATAAAAGATTACTTAAAAAGGTGTTAAATATATATAAAACGGATAAGGTAAGTTAAATTAAAAATTAACGATTTAATAAAGGATTACTTAATAAGGTGTTAAGTATATATAAAGCGGATAAAGTAAGTTAAGTTAAAAATTAACGATTTAATAAAGGATTACTTAAAAAGGTATTAAATATATATAAAGCGGATAAAGTAAGTTAAGCTTATAATTATAAATTTAAAAAAGGATTATTAAGCTTAATTAACTTTAAAAAAGCGGTATATAATTAATTAATATTTAATATATATAATTTAAGCGAATTAAATAAATTATAAGGGTTAAAGCTTCTTTTATTATCTTAAAAATAAGTAATAACTTAAAACCGATTATTAAATTCTTATTTATTAAGCATATATATATAATATACTTAACTTAAGGTGTTTCGTTAAGTTTTCTTTTATTTAATCCTTAACTTAATTTCTTTAATTTTATTCTTTTTTATAATTAATTTCTTTATATTAAGTATAATTAATATAAGTTAATTATAAGCGGGTTATATAAAGAGCTGAAAAATATACTTAAAGATATCACTTATTAATATTAAATTATAATTAATAACGTTATTAATTTTAAAATACGATAACTCCTTTAAGTTTATATACTTTTAAATATATATTTAAGTTATAATAAATATAAGCGATTTAAATTAAATTAATACGTTAACGACTTATAGCTTTTACTTACCTTAAAATTGTAATTATAAATTAAGGAATAAAAAGTATATACTTTTAATATATTAAGTATACGTGTTTATATCCTTTAACTCTTATAAGTTATATAAAAGGTAAACCTTAATATAATTATTATTAGCCTTTTAAAAGTTTTACTTAATATAAACTTTATAAAAGATTAATACATATTAAAGATATATCTTTTAATAATAATAAGGGTCCCTTTTAATAAGGTACTCTTTTAAGGCTAATTTAATTAATAAAGTATATAATATATATTAAGTATTTACTTACCTTATGCTTAATCTTTATTTATATTTATTATAATAAATTAAATTTTAAAACTATTAATATAATAAAAACGAATAAAAAAGCTTATAACGTTAATAATTAATTAAAAAATAAATAAAAGGATAACTTTATAAGTTTTTATTTTATAAAAATTATAAAAGATAATAAAATAAGTCTTAAATCTTAATTTTATTAATAAGGTAATAAAACGTATATAATTTGCTTACGATTCACTTTATTATTTTAATTAATTATTAAAAAAGTATAAGCATGTTTTATTAACTTATAAAAAGGTTTATTTTAAATGTTATTTAATTAAGAAATTAAAAAGTAAACTTATATATAAAGTATATAATAAGCCACTTATTATTATTAAATTAAACGATATTTTAAATCTATTTATTATAAGTAAGCTTATCTTATTTAAAAGAAAACTTATATTAAACACTTAATATAATTAATATATATAAGGCTTATATAAGGTATATAAATTAAACTTATAAATTAAGAACCGTTTAAATATTATAATAAACGGGCCTTATAAATTAAAAGTTAAATCCGGTCCTTAATATTTAAACTTATATAAATAGCTTAAAAAGTGTCTTAATTATATACTTTTTTTATAACGTTAAATTAAAAGCTTATAAGGAATTAACTTATATTATATTAATTAAGGTTATAAATATAAATAATATATAATATATATACGTTTTATAACGGTTATAAAGTTAAGTTTAAATAATTATTAAAGAATATCCTTTATAATAGCTTTTAATAAGTAAATAAATAAGGGTAAAAAATATAAATAACTGCCTTAATATATAATAAATATATATAAGTGCCGGATTATATTATATAAAATATATATATTAAAAGATATTAAATAAAGGTGTAAGATAATTAATTTTAAACCATATATATAATTATATCTTATATATATAATTAATATATATTATAAATATAAGTTATTAATTTATATTATAAATCTTCCGCTTTAATTTAAAAGATTTAACTTAATAATAAGTATCTTATATTAAATATATACCGGATTAATATAATATTTTTAAGTATTAAATATTAACACGATTAATATTTAAATAAATAATATATATTATATATTATAACTCGTTATTAAAACTAATTAAATATTTAATATACTTAATTTAAGATTATACTTAATATATACGGATTATAAAAGGATTAAAAATTACCTTATTTTAAGTAAAGATTATAAAGTCTTAATTTTTATAAGTATAATTCCCGGTTAATATATACTTAAATTAATTATATATTACTTATTTACTTTAAATAAATTAATAAAAGCTAAAAATATTAATATATATAAGGTATATAATAAGTATAAAACGTACTTTTTAATCTTTCTTTTCACCTTTTTATTAAGCGTTTTTAAAGGCTTATTAAGCCTTTTATTATTCTTAATAAAAAAGGAAATTACACTTTATTATATATAATATATAAGTTATATATAAATATTAAAGTATAACCGTATAATCGAATACTTAAGTAAGTTAATTATATATATTAAGCTTAATTATTCGATTTATAAGATTTAATAAGTTAAAAAGGTATATAAAAAGTATAAGTATAAAAAACGTACTTAAGGATATAATATTAAGTAAGGTTAACCTTTATACTTTTAAAAGACCTCCGGTTAAGATTAAAGAACACTTATATAATTAATATATATATTACGTATAAAAAGGATAAGCATACCTTCTCTTTTATATTTTAAAATACTTACTTCACCTTAATAATTATTAACTTTAATAAAAGTAATAGTTTTAATATAAAAATAAAGCTTAAAATATTATTTTTATTAATAAAGGGGTATTTAAAAATAATAATAAAGTCTTAAACTTTATAAATAATAATTTTATAATACTTAAATTTATTAATATAAAGGTTATAATAATAAAGTGTATTTTATATATAAGATTAATATATAAAGTGTATATAATTTATATAAATTACCTTTAATAATATAAAGTAAGTAAGTAATAAAGGGTTAAAGTAAAGGTTCGATTAATTAAACTTAAAATAACACGGTATATACTTAATATACGTTAATTATTAAAAATCGTTAAAAAATAAGTTAATATTAATTTAAAGAAAAGATAAAGTTATTTTAATAATTAAATAAGCTACGTATATATATAAGAAAGAATATAAAGGTAAAAGGTAAAAAGTAAAGTGGTAAAAAGTGTTAAACTTTTTAATATATACTTAGCTTACATAATTATAAGAAAGATTATATTACTTTATATAAGGATTATTATTATATACCTTATATAAGCTTTAAAAAAGTTAAAAGAGTAACGGTAACGGTATAAAGAAAAGATAAGTGAATTTTCGAGATTATTTAATTATCCTTATATATATAAGGCGTATACTATATTAAAAGGTTTAAAATATATAAATTAAAAGGGTAATAAAAGTGAGCGTCCGCTTAATATATACCCGTAAAACATAATATTATAAAAAGTAATACTTTATAAATTAAAATAATAATAATAATAATAATAATAATAATAATAATAATAATAATAATAATAATAATAAAAGGTTTTTATTTTTTTAAAAAAAGTTTAAGTTTTATTATATTTATATTAATTTAATATATATATATATATTTATATATTATATTTTTAAAAATTAAATTAAATTAAAATACTTATAATATATAATAAAAATTAAAAAAGGATTTTAAATAAAAAAATAAAAAATATTATATATATATATATATATATTAAAATTTATTTATATAATTAATTTTTTTAAGTTTTAATTATAATTTTATTATTAATATTTTATATTAATTAATTTTAAGAAAAGGTTTTAATTTAAAATAATTTAATTTTAAAATTTTTAAAAATATTATAATTTAATAATATAAAATAATAATTATTAAAAAGGATTAAAAAGTTTAAATTATATAAATAAAGTTTAATATATATATATATATATAATAAATAACTTTATTTAAAATATATTTAATAAATAAAAAATTATTTAATTAAAAATTTATATTAAAAAAATATAATAATTTTAATTATAATTTTTTTATATTTACTTTAAATCTTTTCTTTTTACTTTTAAATTATAATATATAAAATTTAATATTATAAATTTTCTTTAAATATATATTAAATTATATTTTTATTTTAAAAATGTTTTAAATAAAATTTAAAATAATATTAAATATAATAAATAAGACTTTTTTTAAAATAAGTTTAATACTTCTTATATAAAAATAAATAAAATCTTATTAAATTAATAAATCTTATATATTATATATATATATAAATATATATTAAATATTATTTATTATAATAAACTTTTTATTAATATATAATTTATTTTATAAAGAAGAAATGAAGTTTTATTTAAAAAATTTTATTAAAAGGTATTATATATATTTAAACTTTTATATAATTAATATATATAAATAATAATTAAACCTTTAAAAGAGTTATTAATTAAATTATATAAAATATAATATATAATAATATTAATATTATTTATTATATTATAATATATTATTTATAAAGTATAAAAAAGGATTATTTAATATATAAATTAAGTTTTAAAAGCGATTAATTTATTATTTATTAATATTATTTATAATTATTAAAGTTAATAAATTAAAATAAAATAAGTTTATTATAATAAATAATATTTAATATTATATATATATATATATATAATATAAAAGGTTTTTTAATAATATATTTAATAATAAATTTAAAATTAACTTTTTATTAAAATAAAACTTATTATTTATAAATTTATAAGTTTATAAAAATAAAAATAAAATAAAAGAACCTTTTTATTTTAAAACTTATATCTTTTTATTTTATATTAATTTTTATATAAGTAATTTCTTTTATAAAAAAATATTTTATTTTATTTATAAAATATATTATAAATAAAATATATTTAAAAAAAAAACTGTTTTTATTATAATAAATTAATCTTATAAGTATATTATAAGAAATTATTAAAAACTCTTTATTTTAATAAAAAAATAATACTTATATTATTTTTTAAAAAATAAAATACTTAAATATAATAAAAACTTTAATACTTGTTTTATTTTATTTTTAAATAATATAATATTATTATTTAAACTTTTATATTATATATATATATAATAAATATATATATAAGTTTTTTATAAAAAAAATTATTAACTTTAACATATAAATATTTTATATTAAACTCTTTTATATTTTATATATTATATTTAATATTTTATTTAAATTATATAAAATATAATATATATATTTAAAAAAATCAATATATAATATATAATAATAATAATAATAATAATATTATAATAATAATATAATAATAATAATAATAATACTTTTTCTTATTAAATTACTATTTATAAAATTATATAAAAAAGTTCATTATTTTAATATTTATTATTTTTTTAAAATTTATAAAAATTAATAAAATTAATTAAAATAATTAAAATAAATTAAATTTTGATTTATATAATTTAATATAATAAATATATAATTAATATTTTCTTTAATTTTATTATATTTTTAAAATTTATAATATATAAAGTTAAAATAAAAAGATTTAATTTATAATCTTTAAATATAAGTATTAATTAAATATAATTACTTTTTAAACCGTCTTAATTTTTTTTTACTTTTATACTTAATATATGCTTATTATAAATTTATCTTATTATTAAAAATTAACAGGTCCCTTTAAACTTTACATTAAGCATATATTATATATTTATAACTTATCTTTTATCTTATTTAAAAAAACTAACCGTAATTTTTAATCCTTACTTAATATATATTAAGCTTATATTTATTTACTTCCTTATATTCTTTATCCTTTATTAATATATATATTTAAGTATATATTACGCTTAAGCCTTATTAACCTTAAACTCCTTTTAATTATTATAGCCTTAAAACTTTTTAATAATCTTATAAACACGTCCGCTTTTTATATATAATTAATATATACTTTACTTATACCGCCTTATAAAAACTTATTATATATACTTATAACCGTAAGGGCCTTAACGTTATTAAGTTTTATAAAGGTAAGCTTCTTAATAAGTATTATTAATTATTATTAACTTAATATATATAAACCTTATACTTTATATATTAACCTTTCTTTTTACCTTTAACTTAAGCCTTACTTTTTAACTTTAAGGTAATTAACTTAAGGTTTAAGTCCGGCTTATTAACTTACTTTTATTTTTTATTAACTTAATATATATAAAGGTTATATTAAGTTATATATATTTACACGGTGAAACTTAATATTAAACTCGTTAACGAATTTAATATTAATAATATTATAAAAAGTTAATATATATATAATATATATAAAATATAAACGTAACTTATATAATACGCTTAATAATATTATAATACTTACGGATCGGGCCGTTAATAAGAATATTATATATAAATAATTAATATATATAATATATATAAAGTATATATATTAATGTTTATTTTAACTTTTTATAAAAGTTAACGTAATATTATCTTTTAATTATTATATATTTTAATAAAGTATTATTATATATAAATAAAGTATATATTAAGCGTTAATAAAGTCACTTATAACTTACCTTTATCCTTTTTAATAATATTAATATTATAATAAGTGTTAACTTAAATTAATTTATAATTAATATATACTTAATATTATTAAGGAATAAGTTACTTATACACTTTTAAATAAGTTTAACTTATATAATAATAAAGCTATCTTTTAAGTTAATATATACCAGGTATATATTATACTTAAACTTACGTTAAACTGGTCCTTAATATATTATCCGTACTCGCGTTTAAAACGTAATTAAATAAAGTAATTAAAGTTATAATTAATATATATAAAACGTATAATAAAACCTTAAAAACTTATTATTAAATATTAATATTAAATAAGGTATTAACGTTTTTAAAAATAATTATTTATATAATTAATATATATTAAGCATCGTGTTAACCTTATTATACTTATTATTTAATTATTTTTAAGTAAGTATTATCGTTATATTAACTTATTATTTAATATATATAAAGTATATATTATATTTATAAATAATATAATTATTATTATTAACGTTACGCTCTTAAATTTTTTATTAATATTACGTTAAGTATATATATAATATAAGCTTTTTATTAAGTTTTTAATTAAGATTAAAGTTAAATATTAAGCTTATATATATTAATATCTTTTAATTAAGTATATATTAAGTATACATATTATAATATTAACCGTAAATAATTAAGTTTTAATTCATTTTAATAACGTTACTTATAATATATTAATATATACTTATTATATATTAAATTAAAATATATTATATAAAAGTGTTAAGTTATAATATTAATTAATATCTTAATTATAAATAACTTTTATATAATAAACATATTATTAATATATACTTAATAAAAGCGGGTTAAAGGATTAATATATATTAATTATATAAAGTTATTATAAAAAAGAAAAAGGGAGGAAAAAAATAAAGGAAGTAAATAAAGTAAGTAAGTAAAAAGGGGGCAGTATATATTTTAATTTACACATATATGAATTATTATAAAGTGTGTGTTATATATAATAAGTGTTAAAGTAAAGCCTTACTTTTACTAACCTTATAAACGTTTACTTTATATTAAATAAAATGTGTTAAAGTGTAAGTTTATTAATAATAGTTTTATATTAAATTCACTTAGCACTTTAAGTATGGTATATGCTTAACCGTTAATTTAGCATATATCTTAAACCCCCTGTAAGGTGTGTGGGTCCGAAAAGTGGAGCGACCCCCCGCGAGCCACTAGTTACCCCCCGCGACCTGCACCCTCGGGAATGGACACACTTGATCGACATGGACGGACCTGACATCCATGCCCCAGGTCCTTCCGTTCTCCACGGGGTAAACGCCGCCGCTAAGCTGCCCCAGCTCCGTACCTTGCCTTTCCTTGAACCCCCTCCAGGTTAGACTTGACTTGGTATTGACCAGGCGGAGACCCTTTTCTCTCTCTGCCTTCTACTCATCATTACCCCGAGATCCCCGTGCTTCCCATGCTGCCGCTGCTGCTGCGACATCTCGTGCCGAGAGCAGACACAGGCGCGCGCACCACCCACCCACTCAACCGCCGTCCATCCATCCATCCATTCATCCAGCCAACCATCAGGTACCTCGCAGCCTGTCTGAGCAGTCAGAGGGAGGCTGAGACAGGCAGGTGAGGTGAGAGGTACGGTGTCCAGCCTCATACCACCCTACGCGTACGACCGACCGCTTCCATGCATAATGTCGAGGATCCCGACAGCCCTCCACCCCCCCGGCAGCCGTCCTCTGGCGGGCCCGATCCTGTCGACAGCGGCGACGACGCTGAGGACCCGGACAACGACGCCTCCGACCACGAGGACGATCACCATGATCCGGATGCCACCCGCGCACCCAAACGCAAGAGGCCCATCTCCGTCTCGTGAGTGATCCGTCCGTCCTCTCAGTCGTCTGTTTGGCTTTCTCCCTCCTCTTCCAATGCCCGCTTCCTTCCGCCTGCTTGCTACCACACTCAACACACGTACACGACCGTCTGTCTGGATGCCTCGATAAAAACACACGCAAGTCATGTCCTGCATGCCTTGCTTGCTACCTGCCAACCTTGCCTACACACATCCCATCGGCTCCCCATTGTTCCATAGTCCACCCTTCAGACTGGCTGTGTGTTTCGTCTGTCTCTAGTCCTGGCCTACATCTATCTTCTTATTGTTGTCTTCCCCCCGTGGCTACGGGCGGGTACCTGCTATCACTACATCTCTTTCTTTGTCGGCTCGCCAATGCCTCGCTCGCCCCGTGATCCGAGGGCATGACCAGGACACAGTCTCCCCCGTCACCTTTCAGCTCCTCCAGAAGCTCTGCCGTCTCGGCACGACGCCGCACCAGGTCTCTGCCTGGCGCACACAAGAAACACAAGAAACCCGAAGCTGACTCGGCCCTTCTCGGACCCAGATGCGAGTGCTGCAAGCAAAGAAAAGTGAGCTTTCCCTCCTGCCCAACCCAGCAAAACACTTGGACCTTCATCTAGTACTTGGTATAAGAAAAATGCTCAAGTCGACATCCCACCCACCACCACTGAAGGCTTCCAGCTGCTGACCACAACGCAATTCCCCCTAGGTAAAATGTGATCGCGGACAGCCCTCGTGCGGGTGGTGCAGGCGCAACTCGGTGACGTGCGAGTATCGCGAGCGCAAGAAGCCCGGGCTGCGGGCGGGCTACGGGCGCGAGCTGGAGCAGCGGCTGGACAAGCTTGAGGAGATCCTGCAGGCGCACTCGGAGATCCTCGAGAATGGCTCGTACCACCACCACATGATGATGATGATGGACAGCCACGGCGGCGGCGGCAATAGCGACAGCAAGGTCAGGCGCGCCTCGCACGCGGCAATGGCGGCGGCACCGCCGAGCGTGCGCAACAGCAACCCCAGTCTGCCCAGCGACCATGGGACGCCGCGGGAGGCGCCGACAGCGGGCGGCGGCGGCGGCGGCTGGTCGGCCCCCTCGAGCAGCCCCTGAGAACGCCCCAGGCCGAGACGGCGCTGTTCCTGCAGAAGCCGTCGACGTTTTCTGCGTCGACGCCGCGGCAGCAGCAGAACAATGTCGACTTTGGCGGCGGCGGTGGTGGTGATGGGACACAGCCACAGTCACACGTGCCCATGCCGGGCTTCTCGCCCGCCGCCAACGCCTCGTTAGCTGCCCACCACCACAGCAACAACGCGACAGCGGCGACGGCGACGACAAGCCCGTCGACACATCACGATTACTACGCAGCGTCAGGGCCGTCGCCGGGACTGAGCAGTAGCGGAGGGGGAGTTGGAGGCACCGGCGGAGGGGGGCCGCCCTCTCGTCGGACCAGGACCTCCCGCCGTACGACCTGCTCTACGCGCTGGCGGACCTGTTCTTCAAG
Source organism: Hansfordia pulvinata (assembly GCA_006538405.1). Taxonomy (NCBI): domain Eukaryota; kingdom Fungi; phylum Ascomycota; class Sordariomycetes; order Xylariales; genus Hansfordia; species Hansfordia pulvinata. The sequence goes on from BJKQ01000018.1 coordinate 451,620, forward strand.
CACGTCAACACGTGGTGCCCGATCCTGCACCGCAAGACGACGCTTGACTCGCTGTTCGGGCCGTCGACGCTGGGCGAGGATGACCGGATACTGCTGCACGCCATCGTGGCGACGACGCTGCGCTTCTCGACGGACGCGCGCCTGACGGACGAGCGGCGGCGCCACTACCATCGCGCGTCCAAGCAGCGCGTCATGCTGTACGGTATGGAGCACGCGTCGGTCGAGTCGCTGCGTGCGCTACTAATCCTTGCGCTCGACCTGTGCGGCGACAGCAACGGCCCGCCCGGCTGGAACATCATGGCCCTCATCACCCGCTCCGTCGTCCAGCTCGGGCTCGCCGTCGAGACCAACTCGCCCTCCGTCTCCCCCAACATCACCTCCATCTACACCCTGCGCGCCATGATCCTGCCCGAGGCCCGCGACTTCCTCGAGGACGAGTCGCGGCGCCGCCTCTTCTGGATGGTCTACGTCCTCGACCGCTACGCCACCCTCGCCACCGCCTTCGAGTTCGCCCTCGACGACAAGGAGATCGACCGCCGCCTGCCCTGCCGCAACGACCTGTGGCTCAAGAACACCCGCGTCGAGACGCGCTGGTTCAACACCGACAGCCACCCGCACGACTTTGCCACCAGCGACGGCGACGGCCCGGGAGGAGGCCTGGCCGCGCGCACCGAGAACCTGGGCGCCTTCTCCACTACATCGAGATCCTCGGCATCACGTCCAAGATCCACCTCTTCCTCAAGCAGCCAGTCGACATCAGCGCGCTGGGCGACGTCGAGCAGTGGCAGCTGCGCTACAAGGAGCTCGACGCGACCCTCGCCAGCTGGAAGTTCAGCCTGCCCGGCGAGTTCGGCAACATGGCCAAGCTGTACCAGCCCATCTCCAAGGCCCTCGGCGCCTCCTGGGTCATGCTGCACGCCATGTACCACACCGCCGTTATCCGCCTCCACTCCTCTGCCGCCTACCCCACCACCCGTTCCCCCATCTTCACCCCCTCCTACAGCGCCAGCCAGCGCTGCCACGCCGCCGTCGAGAACATCGCCGCCCTGTGCGATGTCGTCGTCCGCAGCGGCATGCTCGACAAGCTCGGGCCCCCCTTCGCCTTCACCCTCTGGGTCGCCGCCCGCCTGCTGCTCGTCCACGGCTCCACCGTCGAGCACGGCCTGGCCCCCCAGCTGGCCCTGCTCGTCGACACCCTGCGCGACATGGGCCGCCACTGGCCCGTCGCCCAGCGCTACAGCGAGCTGCTGCAGCGCGTCCTCGACGAGCACGCCGACAGCGAGCGCGCCGTCAAGCAGACGGGCGGTGAGCGCGTCACCCCCTCCTCCGTCCGCATCCTCGCCGACATGCGCCGCACCGCCTTCGACCTCGACTTCCTCATCAGCCGCCAGCCCCGCCACGTCGCCGCGAACGGCGCCGGCGGCATCGCCCCGGCCAGCGTCGGTATGAGCCGCCTGCCCAGCGTCACCCCCGTCCGCACCCCGGCCCCCAACGAGCTCGAGTACCTCGACGTCTTTGACTTCTTCAACGTGCCCCGCCTGCCCTTCACCGGGGTGGACGCGCTGGGCGGGCAGACTTCTGGCGGCGGCGGCGGCGAGATGGGAGACGGCGGCGGCGGCGGTGACAGTGGCGGACCGACCAATGAGTTCAATATCACCAACTTCATGATTGACGCCAACAGCGACTGGCTGTTCAAGCAGCCGTAGCGTGGAGCGTGGGACAAGATGAAAATATAATGATGATTAATACGAGTATGTAACGTGAGCATGCAGCAAGTCACGAGGGCAGCAGCCCCAGGGGGCTTGTGCAGCAAACGATGTACTGCCAAAGTCGCCGTGTTATCGCCGTGGCGCAAATGCGTTTGATCCTAGATGCAAACTGGCGACTTGCTTTGTTTTACTGGTCCGGGCCCCGGCTTCTTTCGCTTGCTCGCTGCCCTGCACGCCCACGGATGTAACAGCCGGCTCTGCTGCCCACTTCGCGAAGACGCACCTCTTCCTCCCCTCTTCAACATCCTCCTTTTACACCTCAGGGCATATTCAAAACCCCCGCAACGCCATCCTCCATCTTCGGGCACCACTAAGCCGAGTTCAATCACTCAAGCCTCGCCTTTGTGACAGGAGATCGACAACAAAGCCCACTACCATCCTACCCGCACAGCTCCAAATGTCGAGCAACAGAGTGACATATCCAGGGCTATTGACCCTACCTACCGAGCTGCTATTCTACATCTTCGAGAGCCAGCAGGATATCCGCTGTATCAGTTACCTCGCTTCAACCTGCTCTACCCTGTGGGACTTTTTCAAGCAGACCGAATATTCGATCTGCTATCGGGTCATGATCAACACCGCTCCCACATACCTTCACCCATTCGTGTTCGCTGTCGCTGTTCTTCAGATGCCTCTCGATGTCGTTCGGCTACCTGGGCTAGAGGAGGTCGCAAGTTCCCCCCGCCGGAAAAGGGCTACGTGGTTGATCTCCCTCCTTTGCACTACACCAGGCGCAAGATTGTCGGCTCGATGCTACTTCAATTCCTGACTTCCATCTCCACGGACAAGGCAGAGGGCCAGGCCTCATTCCCGAAGGAACGCCTTACATGTCAGATCGCCCACGTATCGCTCTCCATTCTGCCGGCATTGGAGAATGAAGATGAAAAGTGTACGAGCCAGCACAGAGCTGGCCTGCCAACAAGAAAGCCCATGCCCGTCTGGGAATGGTCCAGATGTGGCCGGTGTATCGCCCGCATCTTGTACGACTATCACCACTTCTTCACACGTGGCGCCCCGGCCACCATCCCGGTTCGCACGGGGAGGAGGAAAAGGAGACCCGAGGATGACTACTTCGACTTGACCTGGCTCTTGCGCTTGACGTGCACGCAGAACAATTTCGAGGCGATCGTCGGCGCGTGCAGTTTTGGAGACTCGACAAGAAGACATTAGTGACATGTAGATATCAGGTCCAGGCGTCACTGGATGCTCACATCTACTCACGTCGCATTTGACATCCGGCACCCCAGCAGTCATGGTTGGGATGTGGAGGGGGTATACCGGCTCTGTGGCGAGCGACAGCTGGACTTCATGTGCGTCTCTGGACTCCGGGACCAGCTGGACATGGGTCCGCCCTATTCAGCCATCAGACGTAATCATCAAAGTGGCATATAATCCGGTAGTCAAGTGTCACTTGCAATGGAAAGAGAAGATGTCGGTAAAAACATTCAGGAGTACTGCGTCGCATAACGAGAAAAGCGTCTTCCGGTTTGGTGCAGCAAGCCCAGAATTGTGTTTCATTCGTGTCTCATTGACCTTCTCTTCGTAGCTTTCCCACAGCAAAGGAAGCAACATCGATGCACCCCGCGCCTCGCTCAATACCAACCAGCCTCTGCTCCAGATCCGATTTCATCTACATAACTTATAACTTGAGCCCAAGTCCAGGCCGTCCGATTTCCTGTCAATTGTAGTCATTGTGTAGATCAGTATCTTGTCAGGGGGGGCTGCCGGCACAGGCAGGCAGCGAGAACCTGGTCTCGACAAAGACCTTCTGCATGGCGTCCTCGCGCTTCTCGAACTTGTAGTAGACCTTGTCGAGGTCCTCGACGCGGACGCGGTGGGAGAGCATCTGTAACGGGTCGAGCTTCCCGCTCTGGATACGCTGAAGCAGATCCTCCCAGTACTTGTGCACTGGCGCCTGGCCGTTGCCGATGAGGCGGACGCCGCGCTCCATGAGGGAGCCGATGTTGAAGTGGTTCGTCTGCGGGTGAAGGAGAGGGGAGAGAAATAGTCAGAATCAGGTATCAAGGCCCATAGACATTTCTCCTCGAGGGGGCAAGAAGCACTCACATAGCCTACGTATACGCCGGTGATGCCGACGCGGCCAAAGCTCCGCACACTCTCAATCATCTCGTTGACAATCTCGCTTGTGTCCGTCTCGGCGCCGATGAGCATCTCGGCCCAGTGCAGCCAGCCCTTGGCGTATTCTCCCGCGACGCACTGCAGCACACACACAGGTCAGTGAATCGTTGCGTCCTCTTACCGTCAAACGCATCAGGCACGCTTCACCTACCTCAATGGCGCAGTCGGGCCCCCTTCCTCCGCACATCTCTCGCAGTCGCGAGACGACCGTCTCCTGGCCCGTGACGCCAAACGACAGCTTCTTGTAGTCGACGAGCTCGAGGCTGTCGCGGCGGTCGGCGGGCCAGCGGTCGCGCACAAACGAGAGGCGCGGCTCCGTGTCGACGAAGATGACGCGGCGGGCGCCGGCCTCGAGGGCGAAGATGCCGGCCATCTGGCCGATGGGGCCCGCGCCCCAGACGGCGACGTCGTCGCCCTCGTAGACGCCCGTGTCGAAGACGGCGTGGTAGCTGGTGGCCAGGACGTCGCTGAGGTACAGGGCCTTTTCGTCGGGCACGTCGTCCGGTATCTCGAGCAGGTTGGCGTCGCCGAGGGGCACGCGCACGTACTCGGCCTGCCCGCCAGCGAAGCCGCCCGTGAAGTGGCTGTAGCCGAACATGCCCGCCGTCTGGCCGCCGTACATGGCGCGCTCGGTCGTGTTGGCGTTGGTGCGCTCGCACTGCGACGAGAACTTCTGCCGGCACTGGAAGCAGTCGCCGCACGCGATCTGGAAGGACGCCACGTAGCGGCGCCCCTCGCGAACGCCCTTGACGTTGGCGCCGACCCGGTCCACGATGCCGCAGAACTCGTGGCCCAGGATGTCGCCCTTGTTGAGCTGAACCACGGCCCCGTGCAGCAGGTGCAGGTCGCTGCCGCAAACGGTGCTGCCCGTCACCCGCAGCACCACGTCGTCCGGCTCCAGGATGCCCGGCACCGGCACGTCGCGCATCTCGACCGTGTTCTTGCCCACCCAGCACAGCGCCTTCATCGTCTCGCCGCGAGGGCTGTTGTCCTTGTCGTAGTTGGTCACATCCTGCGCCGTGATGGCGCTGCCGTCGTGGCCGACGGCCTTCTCGGCAGCCGAGGCTGCTTGTGTCATGGACATGGCTCTGGGTGTGGGGGATGTGGTCGGTGGTGGGGTTTTCGGTGTCCCTTGCGCTGTATCTGGTATGTATTTGTCTGCTTGCTGGTGAAGGGAGGTCCGTCCAGTGTGGCAGAAAGACGGAAGTCGAGAAAGGCCGTGGGCTTTGTGTGTCTTCTCACAAGATAGTGACTCGAGGATTTCGCAGAAGCCGCCCGTCCCCCTCCAGCAGAGGCGTTCCGGGATCATATCATCATGACATGGCGGATGAGGCGCATGGGGAAATTGAAATCTCGATGTCTTTGCCATGTCTATGACGTGGGGCCATCGGCTGTCTCCCGGGGCCAAGCCTTACCCAACCCGTACCTTCAAGTTGTGTCCGAAGTGTGTCGTTCTTTCCCCGACCGGCATTGTTTGACGGCGCCGACCAGACAACGTCATGACTCCCCAAAGGGGTAATCCCCCCAGTTGAGGTGCCGGACTGGCGGGCGCAGCATTCCAGGATTGATGCATTTCGCCATGACAGACAGTCACAGCAAAGATCGGTATAACGCGCAAATCCATTAGCTATCATTTTTATTGGGCTTCTTCGAGTGTGCTCAAGGCTGGGTGATACCCGAGGCCGTCGCTTGATATAGAGCGAGATTCGGCTGTACTAACGGGTTGCAAAGTCCAGACCCAATCCTATATCGACCTCAGACCGCCGAACACCTTGAATTAGCAGTCCTTTCTTTTTTTCAGGTAAACCTATGGATCCGCACATGTCGGGGTTTACCGAACTTTTCTGGACCCGAGCGGTTTGTCTTCCGAGTCCCACGGTCCGTGTATTGCATCAAGGCCGGCTTGCTGCGGTGGGTAAAATCTGGGACGCCTGTCGGCCAACAGGTTCATTATCGTCCAGTCGCCCGCCTTGGCCTGCTGAACAAGCCATGCAGCCGCTGGCTTGGACCACCTGTTGTACATCTCGTGCGTCACGGGGTTCTCGACGTGCAAGAAGGCCCCCGATATCCCCCTCTCGCAGAAGGAATCCAAGGGATTGCAGATGTTCAAGCACCGCTCCATGGGGTACTCCGAGACGCGGCCGCCTTCCGTCTTCTGCTTCTGCGTGTCGCCGTACAAGTAGATACCGCGAATCCTCTTCCTATCCTGAAGGTCGACCAAGGGGATCGTCCTATGGGTCAGCGCGGCACCTTGGCTGTAGCCCGCGAGAATGAGGCTGCTTTTGTCGCAGAATTCGAGCATGTCGTGGATGAGGTTTTTATACAACTCAGCATCGCTTTTCCTGCATCCGAATTCCTGCAATGCGCCGTCGTCCAGGACATTGGAAGACCATGCGGCGGCATAGTTGAGGCCCTGAATCAGCACATTGCCTTCCAGTTCCGTGTGGATGTGTTGGACTAGGTCCAGCCCCCCGCCTCGCGATCGTCCCTGCCGCCCCGTCAGTTCATGCCAGCCCTCGGGTTCGTGTCAAGCTGCGCAGTGCTCGCCCGTTGATGGTTTCGCCAAAGCCTTACCAGATTGCCCGGTTGCGCCGTGCCGCGCACGTATACCATGATATAGTCGCGACACTTGCTCTTGTCTCCCTCCTTCCTGATGTCCTCGTAGGCGTTGAAAGAAGCGTCCTCGTCGTTAAAGCCCATGTCAAGCGGCATCTTCCTCCTGGGCCACCAATCCGGAAGCAGCGCAACAGCTGCGCCTGCAAAGTGCAGTGCCAACAAAGCCGTGGAGAGTAGCATCGTCACCTCTCGTCGGCCATGCACATGTCCCGAATGTTGCTTGGCCGGGTCTAGGCACAGTTGTGTCTCCCTCCTGGCTGGTGGTGTCGCGGTCTGCGTTGATGGCACCTTTCGAGACGGTCGGCCAAGACTGCTGGTTGCCTTGGGACAGGGAGCACACGTCAGCTTTAAAGTTAAAAAAAGTTCCTGATACAGTGGTAAAAGCTGAGGTCAGTGGCGAGACGATTCAGTCTGCAGCCCACGCGAGAGCAGGGTTCCGAAGCCTTGGCTCGGCTTGTCTTGTTAAAAGCCAAGACAAACATGGGAGCTGGAGGATGGGGTTTGGGTCCAAAAACGGCCTGCGCGTGGTTTGCCTGCTTCGCCTCTTTCTCGACACATTCAGCACGCGCCCTCCTTAGTGGTGGCGAAGGCGAAGACCAGATAACCACCTCCAAAACGCAAGCAGATCGCATTCGGGCGTGGCTGACTGGACGCGATTATCTAAGTCTAGGGCCTTAGAAGCGTTCGCATAGCCTATAAAGGCAATTTTCCGACCACATGTGGTAACAGCGCATGGCCGGCTTTGCATCTTGCCACATGCCACCGGCTTCAAAATGAGAGGCATGCGCCATTCTGTCCTTAGAAACCTGCGCTACGGCCACAGGCTGTCACTGTTGACCTTGCGATGGGGCTTTGAGGGGTTCTCATAGGTGCTGCCGCTGTTGCGCTTCTCCCCAATCGAAAGTGTGACGGAATATGTGGCAAGCCGTCTTGCTCAAGCGTGAACCAGGCTGGACTAAACAATTAGCTGCGCGTCAGAGGCCACACAAGACCGTGGCCTCTTCGCCATGATGAAAGACCCCACGTGAATACTCATCGCGAAGCACCCAGGTTATGGCTACAAAAAGACGCGTTAGCTCTGGCAAGTGAACCTATCCTTCTGAGCCACAGTTCAAAAAGGCCAAAGGGGGCTTCTGGGGGAAACCAGGTACACACTAGAAAGAGGATGACTGCAGCCCCCGCGGCCGCCAACAGCGACAACGGGCCCTGACAGGATTTGACGTCGCTCGCCGTGGCGGCGAACTAGAGGAGGTTTTGCAACGCCACTCGGGCTTAAGCGACCTGCGGAGCGATCGGCGCCGGTGATTGGCACGATGCGCGCAGTGCGAGCGATTCAATAGGCATGCCTTCCTACATTGTGCGAGTTGTTTCTATGCAAGCGCCATCATGGAGCGGGTATAATGGATACTGCACCAAGCCGTCCACATCATGTTTTACGTTTACGTATTCGGCAATGGCCGGGGATCTGCGGAGAGCAGTGTTGAAGGGCTCGCGACCAGTGGCTTTCGTGGCTTCGAATCCTTTTTAGTGCGCCTTTCGGGGATGACCGAGGACCGTCAGCGCAGTATCAACATGAGGCCCGGGCCCCCCGCCCAGAGACAATGAACTAACTGCACCAAGAGCGCCCATTGCGCCGCGGCTCGCAACCCAGTATGCGGCCCCGCGTGATCATTTCAGCTACTGTTCTGTAGTCGGCAGCCGAGGGCATCGCAAGTGTCACGTGGTGCGCGGACTTTGGCCAGACAAGGACGGGCGTACGCGCCTACGAAGTGGCTGGTTGGCGTGGTGGGAGTCGAGCCAGATATGCACAGGCCGCCGCCCACCTAGTGGGCTTTATTGGCGACAAGTCCGAGGGTGTGTTCGAACTTTCCCTTGTCTGTCGGCGAGGCCGTGATGTAAGGGCTGTCCTGTGCAACAAAGAACCCTCAGAAGCGGGGTGTGAAGGTATTTAGGCCATTTCGCCCTCCAGGGCAAATAAGACCTGCGATCACCACCAATAGAGCGGAAACTCGAGCTCCTCTCACTTCACGCAAGCACATACCCAAGCAGGTCCAAAGTCGATAGCCCGGAATGACGCACAAGCAAGGCTTAACCGCGAGAGGCCTCTCTTTACCGCCCATGTTCTTCGCCAGACAGACGTCCCAGCACGGGTCGTTGCCGAGCAGTCCTCTCTCGGCAAATACCGTCAAGAGGCAGTCAGCCTCGTCACCAATGATCGGCCACATGTATGTTCTTGTCCGGTTCAACAGCTGGATTGGAGGGCAGGGGGCGCTGCATGACACAGTGGTTCTGCCGGTGCCGCGGGACAACGAGATGTCCGTGGACATCTTTTTCGAGGCGGTCAAGATTGTGAGTTGCGATGTGGCGGGTCACGGAGAGAGTGCCGATCAGGACACCAAGGCCAAGATGCAGTACCAAGACCAGCTGCGAAAGCACGACGTGTACTTCCACTGGCCCATGGCTGGCAGCTCGCCAGGGAGAAGCAGGCTGGACCGGATGAGCAACCGCAGTCTTCAACTGGCATTGGAGGCGATCGAGAGCGGTTCGTGCCAGGGGTATGTGTGGGTGAACCTTGAGATGGGATGAGTGGAGAGAACTCCAGCCAATGCAGAAAGTCAGGATGCTGGGTTGCCGGTGGCACAATTGACAGAGGGGCTTGTATGTACGCGTGGTGAAGGGGAATGATAGAGGTACATGTAGATAATACAGTTCCCGGATCCACGGAGTCTCGAGATAGGCCGTCCTATGGAAGGGGCTTGAAGCTGCTAGGTCCCGCCTTGAGAGCCTGGGGGCTGTGGTGGAGAGGGCGACGTCTGTACCGACTGGCTCTTGCGGTACTCCTGCTCGAGAGCCTTCTGCATGTCAAAGTCGAGCTGACGCTCCTTCTTGATGCGCTGCTGTTCCATATCACGAACGACACCCATGTGCATGGCCTGCAGATAACATGTGAGCCGGCGACCGTATGAATGGGGGCAGAATGGCCATGGATTACCTCCTTCTCCGACTTTTGCTGGAAGTGGACGAAAACGACGGTGGCGGCGGCGAAGAGAGAAGTGCCGGCCAGAGTCAGCTTTGACGCTTGGGACATGATGGTGACTGCTGAGCGAAGAGCTTGTTTCCAATGGAAGGCGTATCGCGCCTGTCAGGGTCTGGGATCTCTCTGGATTGGGTGAGATGAGGTTGAACCCGGCGTTGTCGCGTGTTTCTGCCTGTCGGGAATTTGATGGATGGCTTTTTCTATTTGAAAAGATGGATCACGGTCTGGAGTGAGAACCAGTTTGAGGACCCTCGGCGTGGCCGGACGCAGGGTCAGTGATGTACCGATAGGTACTGCGTCTGGAGTAGAACCGCGGCGGTTGCCGCCGGAATCCGAGAGGAAAGGTGCCTGCATCGACAGCATCGGCCCCTACAGCTGCCTAGATACTGCGCAGAAACTTGTTGGTATCCTTATGTATTTCCAGCTCTCCCAGGGTCAGTGTTTCAGCCTCGATTCGGCCGCCTGGGGACAGCGGCCCCGAGGTACGTACCGGACTTGCCTCGCCGGAGGTAGCTGCACCCCAGCTGTTTCGGCCTCGTACCTACACGTATCCACGGTGCAGCGAGGTACCTATCGCCGCGGCGTCTGGTCACAAGCTGGAATCCATCGTCAGTCATATCACCGCCCTCGGTCCTCGTCCATCTCAATCCTCTCTCGCCCGTATCATCAACAATCATCCACCGCTCCGATCTCCGCTCGTCGACCATCCCGATACCCTACAGCGCTCGATTGGCCGAGTCTCACTCGCCACCCCGCCCTCCCGCCGGCTTTGACTGTGGACGACGTAGAGCTCTAGCTCCCCTTCCCTCCTCCCACCCAATACCCTCAACTTCAACCCAATCCCTCCACCATGGTACGCCGCTCCCTAGTCCGGCAATGCACGCCTCTTATATACCTTTGCCTCTCCATGGTCATAGAAGCTAATTGCCATGTATCTACAGTCGGCCCAGAACTCCGCGGGTATCCAGACCCTCCTCGACGTATGAGCCCCTCGATCCGTGTCATTCTGAGAACCGACAGCTTCATCCCAAACCACCTCGGCTTTCGGCTCGGTGCTCGTTAGAGCAGCCACATTGGTATATCACAGAACCATATTGACGACTTTGATTCGCTAGGCCGAAAGGGAAGCCTCTAAGATTGTCCAGAAAGGTATCTATTACCAATCCCCAACGGATCCCGCATATCACATCGAATAAAAGCTAACCCGCCCTTCCACTTTTACAGCCCGTGAATGTTTGTGAAGTCTCCTCCCTTGCCGATTTGCCAATGCACCACTCACATCCACCCGCCGACAGACCGCACCAAGAGAGTACGCGAAGCCAGAGATGACGCCAAGAAGGAGATAGATGCCTACCGTAAGGCCAAGGAGGACGAGTTCAAGAAGTTTGAATCCGAGGTCAGTCCACCAATGGTCACCAGGCTCCCAGGACGAACCACCATCGTCTGGCGCGGCTGCGATAACACCCGCTGACCCTTGTCACCCCACCCACAGCACTCCCAGGGCAACAAGCAAGCCGAGCAAGAAGCCGACAAGGAGGCCGATGCTCAAATCAAGGAGATTCAGGCCGCCGGTAAGAAGAGCCAGGGTAAGGTTGTCGACGAGTTGCTCAAGGCTGTCTTCGAGGTCAAGCCTGTCCCGCCCTCGGCTGAGTAGGTCTGAAATCAACGTTGGCCTCTGATACCTCTATTCGGTGCTCTGCCATATCATAACGAGGCTCAACATGAGCACCATGCTCAACATGAGCACCATGTACTCGGTGCTATTGCGCAGGGCACCAGGTTGCGGTCTGGAGCCCGGCCTGTTGAGCCGTTTTTATTGTACGCAGAAGCGGCCTCGAGTAGATTTCTCTTGTTGTTGGAATTCGGCTTCATGGCTTGTTCTGGTTGATTTTCTGGTCTTTTGATTATACAATGTTCTCATCCATTCGCCAGTCCCTGTGTTGGGCGAACCTTGAAAGCCGCGCCGAATTGCGCGGAGTCAGTGTGACATGACGTCATATCATTCAACTGTCGCGGCAATGGCGCCGCAAAGATGTGTGTGCATGTGATTATTATTGTTCGCGTCAATATGCTGGTACATGGTATCGTAAAACATAAGCATTTGGCTAGCCTCAGGCCTTGGGTACATCGAGATCTAGGAACCTGACCAACGCTGTAAGCATTTCGGCTGTGTCCTTGTCACTGTCCTTGATGTCCGAAAGCTGATCCTGCAACGTAGCATGCAGGCTACCGAGGTCCTGGTTGTCCTCCTTGAGGGCCAGCGATATGGCGTCTTTGGCGCCGTCATCCTCGGCCACGAGCCAAGCAAGCGTCACGTCGACGACGCGCAGATCCCACAGCCCTGCCTCAAGTCGTGCTACCTTCCACTCGAGCTCCATGTCCTCGGGCTTGAGGAGGTCCAGATAAAGCTTGCTCTTCTCTTTCTCGATGCGCTTCTCCTCCTTGAGAATCGGCTCGTGATAGACACGACGCAAAGCCACGAGCTTCTTGGTCTTCTCGTAATTCTTCTCCACAAATTTGGCCAGCAGTCGAATGCGCTCGTCCGACTCGCCTGGCAGAAAACGCAACATGTTGGAGAAGACGCGCAGCAAAGACTCAGTGGCGCGGAAGTCGCCCTTCCTCATGAAAATAGTGAAGAGACCTCCCAGTGCGCCAACCTGGACAAGTCTCAGGCAAACGTCGATAGATCCCGCTTCCGAGGCCTCGGCAGCGTCCGCCGTCTCTCCGTCTTCTCCTGATTCGCTTCTCGTCTCGGGCGCAGAGAGAGGCTCAGAGCGATGTGAGGTGGCGTGATCCAATATGCGCAGAGCCGGGATTTTTGCAGTCTTGGCTTCCTTAACCATGATGAGGCACAATTCGATGCCCTCAGCCTCGAGAAATTTGGCTTTGCCGGCGGGCTCGTCGACCAGCGAGGTCAGGGCTGAGAATAGATTCATGACATATTCCTCCTCATTGCCCCCTTTGACTGGGTCACGCTTGCGGTACACGGCTAGGAGCCGCAGCATGATATCAGCAGCGTTCAGGGCGGCAAGCGCGCGGCGGTTGCGAGACGAAGAGTAGACGAGGATGGAGAGGACCTCCGCTGCGTATTGCTTGTTCTGCGAGACGGGGGCTTCGCGGGCTTGACAGCGCCGCAGCAGCCACTCCAGGAGCGGCTGATGAGCGCCAATGCGGTCCGAATAATTTCCAAAGTTGGATAGATTCTCGAGAATGCTGAGCGCGTGGTAAATGCCGTTACGATCAACCTCCTCGTCTTTTTCGTTGAGTCGCTCGAGATTGGAAACCAAGAGGCCCAGCAGTCCGGCATCGAGCAAAGCATCGCAGAGAGGCCTCCACTCTTTGTCGACAATGGTGACCCCCTCCTCGGTCAGTTCGTTTATTATCTCAATGACGTCGATGGCAATGTCAGTGTTTTCGTGTGCTAGCAGGCCAACAAGGCTGGCTACACAGCCGAGGCGGGCAAACTCGGGGTACAGGTGGGGGTGCTCAGTGAGGATGGACAGAGCCTTGATGTCCGCATCGAGCTCGGCTTCGCTGTTGATGAAGCGCTGGGGTTCGGATTCATATTTGGCGCGCAGCTCGGCGTTCTTGGATATGTGGCGTTCGAAGTTGAGGGCCGTCTTGCGCAGCCAGGCGTTGTCGTACTTGTCGGGGATCTTGAGAGCGCCAGGGAGGGATTGTCCTTCGCCTTCGCCATCATCCATATAGTCGAGCACGGCCGACTCTTGCCTTGTGATACCGCCGCCGAAGAAGCGGCCATCTTCGTCGTCGTCGGGGGGAGCTCGGGACCATAGTCGCCGTCGCCTTGGTCGTTGGAGGGGCCAGCCTCGGTGTCGTCATTTTCGTCGTCTACGCGTGCGCTGCGTTGAGAGGCAGCACTGCTATCGTTTGGGGAAAGCTTGGCCGATTTGTAGACCTCATCTACTCGGGATTGGGTGGTCAGTTGGCCTGTAGAGACGTGGCGACGGTGGTGGACGCAGCCCGGGTGAGGCGTGGGAATGGGACGCATGGGATGACTGACTTGGGTCCTTGAGGGGCTCCATTCTTCGCTTGTTACCGCCGACGCCGGAGGCCTGAATGAGAGAATGGTCAGCGGGCGCACGCATGGACATGGTTTGGAGGCGCATTGCCAACATGGGAAGGGCAGTGCGACCGCAGCGCAGCGTACTTTGAAGAGCTCGTCGATGCTGGACATTTCGACGCACGTCCGGCCGACACGGGAATGCTATGGCGACGCGGTTGATGGCAGTCGGGGAGGCTATCGGTGGGAGGAGCTTCGATGAGCACTACGTGGCGGCGATTTGGGAAGAAGCGTTGAGGTCAATGCCGCCAGACACAATCTTCAAACACGAAGCACTCCCAAGCTTGCGAGAGCCCTGTGAATTCACGTCAGTGACGCTGCGCAGCTCGGGTACAGGGCGGCAGGTGCCGGTCGCGACAGGCGAGTGTGGGGCAGCTCTTTCCGCCGACCTACTCGTACACGCGTCTGGTGTACTCTGCACAGGCGCGCCCGCCAATTGATGCGGAGCCAGGCGTCTCTACATGTAACCTACATGTACCTACCTAAAGTTATGCAGGTGCATAAGCCAACTGCCCGCGCCATGTTGGCCACTGGCGGCTGCATTCATGTCATGTACGAGTACATGTACCTTACTTACCTACTCTGTAGGAGTTCTCCGTGCCGTGGACATGGAACTGTTGGACTCATCGCCCACCGTTGGAGCTTGATTGAAAGTGCTCGTTTGAGGCTTCTGCCGCGGACTTTGAGTTGACAATGGATCCGATATGTTTTCTGGGATAAGCATGAGGCGTGCATTCAGAAGTCGGCCATCATATGCAGCATGCTTGCGATCCTGGAGGAAAATAGGTTGAGTTCCATCCTGCCCAATCCAAGTCTCGTTGATTGACTGCACTCCATTGGACTTGAACCCCTCTTACAGAGCACTATGCAGCCTTACTCGTTGAGTCACATCCACCACCTAGACGCCGACGCCCTGTGCTACACCACTATGCCAGTCATACCCATACATCCCAAGTATCTAGTTTGTGAAGCCTTTTAAAGATATACCTTATTGGTCATTCGTTTCCCCCCGTCTCGCCATTATTATTGTTATCTCCTCCACAATTTGCGGCCCGGCATCGCAACAACCGCCTGCCTCTCGGACGCCCTCGTCGAGTGACTACCTACCTACTGACCAACGTCCACGATGCCGCCCACTCTCATCCTGGTTCGGCACGCCCAGGCTTTGCACAATGTCGATAGTGCGTCGTGATCTATGCTGCTCTTTCTCCCTCCGCCGCGTGCTTTGTTTGATGCCTCTGAATACCATCCCGCCCATCGCGTGCCCTGGCATCCAAAGGTCAATAATAACCCCCGAGTCCCCCTCTCGCAGAGGATTACAGTATCCACGACCCTCCTCTGAGCGAGCTGGGCGTCCAGCAGTGCCAGGAGCTGCGCAAGAGCCTCGCCGCCAACCCCGTCGCTCAGGAGGCCGGCCTGATTGTCGTCTCCCCGATGCACCGGACGCTGCAGACCGCCACCATCGCTCTCGACTGGCTGCTCGAGAAGGGCGTGCCCGCCCAGGCCGACGCCCGCTGGCAGGAGAACTCGGCCAAGCCGTGCGATACGGGCAGCGCCCTGGACGCCGTCGCCGCCGCCGACCCCCGCTTCGCCGCCGTCGACTTCTCGGCCACCGACCCCGTCTTCCCCGACAAGACGTCCGCCCGGGCCGCCCTCTACCACTACTCGCGCCCCGCCCTGCTGCGCCGCGCCCGCGAGGCCCTCGCCAGCCTCCACGCCCGCCCCGAGAAGGTCATCGTCGTCGTCGCACACTCGGGCTTCCTGCGCCTCGCCGTCACCGGCCGCTGGTTCTTCAACGCCGACTACCGCATCTTCGACTTTGCGCCCCGCAGCCCCGGCGTCCCCGCCGACGAGCCCTACGGCCTGGTCGAGCACCCTTCCACCGTCGACCAGGGCGGCCTCGGCTGGAGCCTTAAAGAGCGCGTCATTCTCGGCTCCGACCTGCCCGACGAGTATCCGCCTGATTTGGCGCCGGTCTGATCTGGTATTTGCCCTCGGTCTTCCGCGATAGAACAGTTGTGGTTGAGCAACCAACACGATGAGATTTGAAATAGACGACAGGACCAAGTCATTATTATCAGCCAAAACGAGTCTCGGCTTCACTTGTAGTGCTATCTGGTGCCACCGGAACCAATTCCTCGTATACATGCCCGAAGTCCACAGTGCCATACCATGCCTGAGAAAAAAAAGCCCACTGCTTTGCGCCCGAGTCCGGCTTTATCCAACTTTCGTCTTCTCAGAAGTCTGGGGGGTATCGATGACCACTCTATTGTCGGTCGGGGTCCATGTATCTTTCTCCCAGATGCCCGTTCTGTTGCTAAGCTCGAGTAGCCATAGAGCCGAAGAGTTTGTGAATCCATCGATCTCATTTAAGTACCCTAAACCTGACCGTCTGTAGATGATGGCTTCCAAGTATCGTTTTGTCGCAACCACAAGTCGGTGGTAAGCCACAAGGGAAAGGGCAGTGGCCATGATGTAAATCGGCGGGAGGCACTCATAAACGACGTACTGGGGGCATGGGTGATGATGTTTATCAAGTGCAAGTGCATGGATAGTATGTCGAATAGAAGCATCAGGACGCCCCCGCCGCCCAGGCAGTCCATCAGTAGAAGAGGTAGTCGTTGCGACGGGTTCCGCACGCGGATCGAGACGGTGTCCCTGTATCCCGTCATAAAACAGAAAGCGGGATCCAGCCATCGAAGAAGGGCCATCGCAATGAGGAGGAGTCCCGCCCCCATGGACGCAACCGGGAGGTGGCATACCATGAACGCTTCGAACGCTAATAGAGCGCTGTCGGTGTAGACTATAGTTAACTCGCCGTCTACGACAACCGTGAAGTTCGTGCCGGTCGGCGTGATGGGGACGAGACGGGACCAAGGGACGAGAAGTGAAGCCATAGCGCCGAAAAAGGCTCAAGATCCGGAGCTGGAGACAATCTAGGTCAGACGGGATGGGTTGAAGGATGAATAGGGCCTGGTCAGCTTGTGATAATGCTGTAGTTGGCTGGTATAATTGATAGGTATGGATGGAAGGATGTGAGGGTCGTGGTAATGGCTACCAAGTCCGGGTGATGCGAAGGAAAAGAAATCAAGAGTGAGGAGTATGACTGGTGAGCCGCGTCTGGGGCAGTACGAGTGCCTTTTAGCCCCCTCTATACCTACCTAGCTATCTACCTTCTGTACATGTGCATACCTACCATGGCTCAGCTATCACGCCCATGCAATGCGGGAGGAAACTTAAAGGTTCCCGTTCAGCGTCCGGGACAATGCGATGGTTAACTTTCCGGCCTCCCCGGAGTTTCCGAAGAGGACGCCCACCATGTTGAAGCTGGGATGATCGATCTGAACAATTCTTCGCCGGCTCTACACCACGGTACCACGGCAAGGTAGAATGCAAACCTGCTTCATGACTCTTCAACCAGACGAGGACTGGGCTATGTTTCACCGCAAATTGACCCCAACACCACATTCTCATGTTAAGGGGATGTTTGACGGAATAGTATATGCACCAGCCACCGTTTCTGTTTCCCGTAGCTCCAGACTTCAGGTTCCGATATCCCTTCAAGAGTATTGGTTCCGTATTTGACAGTTGAATCACGGGTGGAAAATTCCTCTTGCCAGCCCCTAAGCAGCCTACCTACCGCATGGCACAATCTGAGGACCAAGCCAAAGCACAGACCGCAGGCGAGACGGATTGCCCCAGTTTCCATGCCGAATTGTCCTCAAGACGGACCGTTTCATATGGACCGCCATGCGTTGTTGGTTTAGGTACCTATATCCATGTCGCCGAAGGGCGCCAGCCCTTTCCCGAGTGGCGCTTTCGCATCACCACCAACGCCACGGTGGTCGTCTTCAGCGCCCTGCTCAAGACGGGGCTAATGGTTGATCTGTCGGGGACCCCCAGCCAGCTGAATTGGCAGTGGCTCACACACCCAGCCGGCTCGCCGACTATCCAGAGTCTGAAGCTGCAAGCCGGAGAGCCAGCTCGAGTAGGCGAATATCACCGTCGATTTTCCGGGAATGGACGGGGACTCGGTGGGACGTAGGCTGTTCAACGAAGGAGAGCCCAGCCCAGAGGGCCTAGACGCGCATGGGGAACCTGGGCGATGTCATGAAGGCCGAGATTCGGCAGCACGGAAGACACGGAGATACAGACATCAACGACATAGACACTCCGGCTCAGAACGCCGTTGCCAGGGTGGGTTTCAAGGCCAAGCTGTGTCGATGGATGTAACGGCGACAGCGTTGCTTCCTGCTGTCCGCCATACATCACCACACTCACCCTCCATGGGCAGAGCAGCCCTTAATTACAGGTCACCAGGTTCAGAACCGTGCTTGAAGCCTCGATTCATGTCATTATCGTTTGTGGTCTCTAATAATCAAGTACACAGATGCATATTAATCCCCCATAGTATGACCGTAACGCGTGAGTTCTTTTCGCCCCTGGGCCATTGCTGCCGCTGTCCTTCTAGCTGTCGCGCACACAACGAAGCAGGTATGAATACCCGCCCGTCGCGTTGGTGAAAGATGCCCAAATATCCTAGGCTCAGATGGCCAGGACAGCAGCGGCGGCACCCAAGACCGCACCCGCAAGCCCGCGGAGCGAGACGCCGGCGGCCGCGCCGGCACCCTGCACAATGCTGCTGGTGCTGCTGGAGGCGGCGCTGCTGGCCGCGGACGACGCCGAGGCCGTCATGGTGCTGGGCCCGTCGTGATGGTGGACGAGTCACCGGCGGTGGCCGTCTTGGTGCCGGTGACCACGGTCGTCTTGTCGTCGCTGTCGTCGCTGCCGTCCTCATCATCGCTGCTGCTGCTGCTGCCCGTCGCGCTGGGGCCAGGCTCTCGACGTAGCCGGACAGGCCCGACACGGCGGCGGTGACGGTGGCGGTCTCGACGACGCCGTCGGTCGTGACGGTGGCGGTGGCGACGGCGGTGATGCCGCCGTGGTGGGTGGCGCTGGCGCTGGCGCTGGTGCTGCTCTTGCCGTCGGGGCCCCAGCCGGGCAGGTAGCTGGGCTCGTAGGTGGCCGTGCCCTCGTAGGCCGCGCAGCCGGGAACCGTCGTCTTGGGCGGCGCGCGGCCGCCGCCGCAGTCGAGGAAGTCGCACAGCTCGCCCGTGTCCGGGACGTACCACACCATGCTGGCACCGCCGTAGCGGACCGTCGCCGACGACGTGCAGCCGGACAGGTCCGTCTTGGCCGCCGCGAGGGCCGCGAAGACAAGGGCCGCCGCAGCCGGCTTGTTGACGCTGTTGGAAAGCATGGCGATGCAGTTGACGTGATCAAGTATATGAGTGAGAGAGCGAAAGGTATTTGTGTTGTGTATAGTTTATGGTTGTTATCCGCGAGGAGCGAGCGAATGTGGCTGTATTAATCTTCCTTGGCGGACAGTAGGTAACGAATGTGAAGTGCAAATGAACGTCGAGGGGCGAAATCCGGGAGATCCAAAGCGAGGGAGAGCCGGGGAGGGCAGTATATAAAGCAACGAGCAAGGGCGAGAGAACCGAGCGTAGCGGGCGCGGGCGGTCTCGAAGGGCCTCTAGGCGAGGGGCCGGCTATCTGCTATTTAAATCGCGGAGCTGAGGGCAGGGGTGCGCGTGAGAAGCCTCAAGCGATCGGGTCCATCACCAATTAGGCTTACAGGCCACGGTCTAGACCAAGATCTGGACTTTCGAGCCGAGAGCGGGTGAGCGGTGCTCGTACGAGCGGGAATAGGAAACCCCCGGACTTTCGCGCTACCCTATCCACGCTACCCCCTTCGGCACCACGTTGCCGACAGTTATCTTATTTCTTCTTCTCCCTCCCCTATCGCAGATATTTTAGGCAGCCGTTTGCTCAAACACTTCGGCCGGAACGCGAGGTCATGTGATCTGACCGCCTCATCAAGCCGCCGGCAATGCACCCGTGTCAACGGCCCCTGACTACCATCAGCCACGGCGTCATTCGGCTGAAATTGCCTCATAGCGGCGCATCGCGGTCAAAGAGGCTCGCCAATCACGACCGAAGCTCGTAGGCGGCTTTTGTCACCGCATGTACGGAGTAGGACACGTTCTTGGTGGCAGAGACCAGGTCATGTGAGTCTCTATCAGGCTATTTCAGTCTTTCCTAACTACTACCTAATCTGTGTCCGTGATCCTTAGCCCTTCGTGGACACTGGCCTCGCGTTAATGCCCATTCGTTCTCCGGAATCGGCTCCCGACGTCATCAGCACTCGCAACCCCAACGCCAAACCGTTTTGACATAACACAAGGATGGCCGCTTGGAGTGGTAGGTATGCCCCCAGCACCTGCATTATAAATGTTATCGTGAGAAAGAAAGTAGTACAAGAATGCGCCGTCCCAAATGCAATGTGTGTCCGACCCCCTCTCTTAGCGCACCGAGATGCCCGAGCGGTCCGTGAACATGCGCGAAGCAATGTTCATGGCTTGGAGCTCCTGGAACAGAAGCTTCGCGGCGTACGGGATCTGGATTTGCGCAATTCTTGTCTTGTTCTTGCAAGGGCGGCACTCGAATGTTTGCTTGGTCAGGTGGCTACAAGATAACGTGCGTCAGTAATAATCGCGGGGCGTTTGGTTGAGGCCAGAGAAGACTTCTCAAGGAGTAACTTACGCAACGGGCGTCATGAGTCCACACATTTCGCACACGTGGACTCTGAAGGCGTCGGAAACCTCAAAGAGGCGCTCCTTGAGGAAAGCAGCAGCACCGTGGGCAATCATGCAGTCACGTTCCATTTCTCCGAAACGGAGACCACCATCCCTGGCACGACCCTCCACCGGCTGGCGCGTCATGATCTGAACCGGTCCGCGTGCTCGAGCGTGGATCTTGTCGTCGACCATGTGGCGCAGTCGCTGGTAGTATGTCGGTCCGAAGAAGCACTGAGCTCGCAGCTTGCGTCCCGTGTGGCCGTGGTACATGATTTCGAAACCACGTGACTGGTACCCGTGATCGCGAAGAAGACTGGACACAGAGTCCACTGTCACGTCGGTGAAAGGAGTGGCGTCACCCTCCATGCCTTTGAGAGTAGAGACCTTGCTGAGAAGACACTCGATCAAATGTGCAATCGTCATGCGGGAAGGAATGGCGTGGGGGTTGATGATGATATCAGGCGTGATACCCTCCCTCGTGAATGGCATGTCCTCTTGGCGGTAGGTGACACCAATCGTACCCTTCTGTCCGTGACGAGAGGCGAACTTGTCGCCGATCTGGGGAATCTTGGTGGTTCGCACTCGAACCTTGACGTAACGAAGACCATCGGCGTTGGTGGTCACAATGACCTGGTCAACGAGACCACTTTCCGTGCTACGCAAGGGAGTCGAGGCGTCGCGTTTGACGTGCACCTTGGTGCGCTGACCCATCTCCTCATTCTCGGGGTTGATAGGCGAGGTCTTGCCGATGATGATGTCCTCACCCGAAACTCTTATGCCCGGAGCGATGATTCCATCGTCATCAAGCTTGTCGTAAGTTCCCTGTTTGAGACGCAGGGTATCGGCTCTGAATGGCTTCTCAAAAGTCTCGATGGCGTTAATACCAATGCGCTTCTCACAGTCGCTGTAGGAGCGGAAGAACAGACTGCGGAAGAGACCGCGGTCGATACTGCTCTGGTTCATAATGACGGAATCTTCTTGGTTGTAACCAGAGTAACAGGCGATGGCGACAATGGCATTCTGCCCAGCTGGCAGTTCTCGGAACTTGAGGAACTCCATGGAGCGTGTCGTTCCGAGCGGCTTTTGCGGGTAGTAAAGAATGTTGGCCATTGTATCCATGCGCCTGGAGTAGTTGGTCAAGAAGAAGCCCATAGCTTGTTTACCCATGGCAGATTGGTAAGTGTTACGGGGAGACTGTCAGGGTGTTAGCCAATGGTTTGCGCCCATAGTTCTTGCAGCGAGTGCATCTTACCTGGTTGTGATCAGGGAATGGAATGATGCTGGCACAGATACCGAGCAGCATGCTGGGATGAATTTCGCAATGGGTGTACATGTGCGTGTTGGGGTTCATCTTGGTCTTCAAGCGCTTATTCAGATCGTCGCCATTGTCGGCCTCCACAGCACCACCATCCCTCGTCAGACGGTACTGCTCCAGATCTTCAGGTGT
The DNA here is from genome assembly GCA_006538405.1 of Hansfordia pulvinata. Lineage (NCBI taxonomy): Eukaryota > Fungi > Ascomycota > Sordariomycetes > Xylariales > Hansfordia > Hansfordia pulvinata. The sequence goes on from BJKQ01000018.1 coordinate 473,350, forward strand.
CATGCAAATCATGGCTGTTTCCTCCTCTTCAGCGTCGAGATACTCGATGACACCCTCATTGACCAGACCTTGCCAGCCGAAATGCTCGTCACTGCCGGGCGTCAGAGTCTGATCCTCTTCAAGGCGTCGTACCATCTCCTTCGACAACACTAGGGCACCTTTGGGATTGCCCGTCTCGTGGTTATCTTCGGGCTCGACGACAAACAGGGGTCTCATGACGCGGCCAGCATCGGAGAAGATCTTGAACTCGCGATCGCGAATGTCGCGGATCAGAGAAACCTCAGCCGGGATCTGGTTGGCTCGACGCAGCTGCTGAACATCGCGGACGAGGGCCTTTGGATCCTGGTGCACACCGATCCAGGAACCGTTGAGGAAAATCTTGGTCGCGTTGGGGAAGCGGAGAGGCTCGTACTCCTCGAGGACTTCCATGTTACGGGTAATCATGTAGTCAATGATGGGCTCGGTCGAAGTACCCACACTGATAGAGCACATGAGCGACAAGTTCTTTACCAGACCGCAGGCCTGACCCTCGGGGGTTTCTGCAGGACACACGAGACCCCAATGGGTGTTGTGCAGCTGTCGAGGCTTCGCCAGCTTTCCGTCACGACCCACAGGAGTGTTGGTGCGCCGCAAATGCGATAGGGTGGAGGCAAAGGTGTATCGGTTCAAGACCTGGGAGACACCGGCAGTTGAGCTGGCGGCCTTCTTCTGATCACCCCAGTTACCCGTGGCAAGGGAGTACTTGAGACCGTTCGTGACGATGCCAGGCTTGACAGCCATAGGCAGACTGAAGAGCTTCTTCTGTTCAACGCAGCGCTTGAGATGCATCGTCATCTCCGATGTCAGGCGGCGCACGATGTTGCGGAAGAGCTTGGCAAGTAGGGGACCCGCAAGGTCGAGGCGCTTCTTGCCGAAGTGGTCACGGTCATCCGTGTCGCGGCGGCCAAGCGCACACTGCAGTAGCTTGTGGACCATGTAGCCAAGGAAGAAAGCCTTGCGAGTCTCACAGCCTTCACTCTGGGAAATGTGTGGCAGCATCTCCTTCTGTAGGATGTCCTTGGCAGCGCGCACACGTCGGTCGCGGGTCATGCCGGACGTTTGGTTGCCACGCTTGCCGATGTAATCCAGCGCAACCTCTTTATCCTGAATGCAGAAAGCCTCCTCGATGCAAGGCCGCAACATCTCAAGCATCTGAGCATCGTTGCGGTCGTAGCAAACGTGGTTGAGAATCTCCTCGTCGCTGACAACACCGAGTGCGCGAAAGGCAATAGCTATCGGCAGGTCGGACTTGACGTAGGGGAGAGTAGTGTGAATAGTCTGGCCGTAAGCACCGCGCGAGGGGTCACCCTTGGTGTAGAGCTTCAGCGACAGAGACGAGATGAGACGTGAACCCTTCTCCAGGGCAGAACGGATCTCGGCGGTGTAGGAGAAGGGACTGGGCTGGGCCTTCTTGAATACCTGGACAATGTTGGCAGCGGAACGCTCCTGGGCAATGAGGACCTTTTCGGAGCCGTTGATGATGAAGTAGCCACCCTGGTCGTAGGGGCACTCATTGAGCATGAAGAGCTCATCCTCGGACTCGTGGCTCAAGTGGCAGGTCTTGCTCTTGACCATGGACGGAATCTTGCCGATAAAGACGACGCCGGGCTTGTCCTTGTCATGGTCAGCGCCAACCATGGTGTTCTCGAGTTCCTCCCAGACGAGACGGGTAGGCGGCTCGCCAGTGCGCTCGTACTCGGCGCGTTGAGCATCGTCCATCTCGTGAAGGGCGACAGGTTCCTCAAAGCAGCCGGACAGCTTCGTGGTGACGTTGGCATAAACCGGGCTGGCGTAGGTCAGGTTGCGGTCACGACACTCGTAGGGCAACAGCGGCGAGGTGGTACTATCACTCTCAGTGATGATGGGTCGAGAAATGGTGACGTGGCCGAGGCGAATCTCGTAGCGCTTGACGGCCATCTCGCGGCCGTCTTCAGGTGGGGGCGCATTTTCGTCTAGAGTGACAAGTGAGTACTCGTCAATCAGTTCCTGGACGGTAGTCTCCTGGAAGTCGTTGAATGAGTCGATCTGCTGAGAGACCAGGCCCTTGGTTTCGAAGTAGGACGAGATGACAGTCCAGCAGTCCTCGGGTGTGATGTTGTTGTCGTCGGCGTACTCCTCCTCATACTCGTAGCCCTCATCGTAGTCGGCCATGGTCGCTGGTGTATCGGATGGCTTCTTCTCGTCTGAGGCGCGGTCGCAGTGGTGGTTGGTCGGTCGATCGAACAATCAGGGCAAGTCTCCTCAACGGGAGAGATGCATAGAGAACGATTCGCCGTTCTGCTTCAGGCGGATGATAGCAGCGCTCGACGGGCGGCGGTGTATGTGTCGATGAGAGGTGCGGCGGGAGGCACGCGTCGAAGGTGGACGATGGAAAGCTAGCTCCGGCCGTCACCGCAGACAGGCTGGAGACGGAAGTTGAGGAGCCGTGATGTGCCGCCGACCAGAGAAGCCAAAGGAAGGTAGAGCGCTGCCAGCAGTTTTTACAGTGGCGATGCGATGGCGATGGCGACGGCGATGGCGACGGCAGGCTGGGGCGTCGACGATGAGGGGGGTCGACGACGGGTGGAGGGCGATGAGGTTGAGAGGAAGACGGATTTCTGGCCAGGACGCGAACCTCGACGTGTGGCTAAGTCGAGACGTGGTACAGCGGCTCACGGCCAATGGGCACCGAATTGCAGGTACCTCTGCTGGATATCGATCCATGGGCAACTGAGTACCTTTGTACGAGTACCTGGTCGTGCAAGGTCCAGGCCCGACATGGTTAAAGGTGGGTCACCCAAGCGACAAAGCGAGTACCGGTCTAGCAGAATTTGCCCAGCTCTGACTGCAGAGTAATGCTGAGGTACTCGTACACCTTGGCACGTGTACCCTCTTCTCGCAGGCGCAGACAGCCAGGGTAGAACCTCAGGGTCCATACAATCGTCGCCAATTGGTTGAAACTCAACCTGATATTTCGCAGGCAGTCGCGTCTCGCCTCCTGCTTTCCTTAGCTGTTTCACGCGCTTTGTACTCTCGAACGTGATTACAAAGCACCTAAACATTCCATACGGACCTGTTAGCTTCATGGAACTGTCATGGGACGGACTCCATATTCTGGCACGGTTCTAAGAATGATGGATGGTATTTAAACAGTTCTAAAAATTAAATTATTAACCTATTAAAGCCTTACAGTATATAAAACCAATCCACCACCACCATTACCATCATCATGTTTGCACCACCATTACTACCACCACCATGTCTGCACCAATACTACCACCACCAGCAAGTGTACACCATCACTTACCAGCTTACAGCCCGGGCCTGTGAATATAGGGGAAGTCCTGGGTCCCGGATCCTGAGTCCTGGTGATGGTCCTGGTGATGGTCCTGGGTCCTGGTGATGGTCCTGATCCTGTGGGGTGGTATGAAGGTGGAAGAGGTTTCAATTGAACTAAGTCAGAACAGAAAGCAGGTATGCAGGCAGGCAGCCAGGCAGGCAGCCAGGCAGGCAGGTAGGCAGGTAGGCAGGTAGGCAGGTAAGTAAGAGGAAGGAGCGATGAGAAGGTCAGCGATAATAAAATAACATTGAACCGTGCTAAATGCGTTCCAAAACCAGGAACCGTGCCAAAACTTGAGGAACAGTCCCTGGACCGTCCCTGGACAGTTGGTCATTCTCACACTTCCCTTGTGTAGATGTCTTATGGTCGCCATTTCGTACGAGTACACCGTATTAGGTTGTGGTGAGTTTCTCGAGCAGTAATTCAACAATTCATTTATTCGAAAGTTCTCTGAACTGTTCAGATCTGGCCAAACTGTTAACAAACAAGCGTTTGAATTCGCTGGGACTGTTTGCTTTTCCAGGCGTTCTTATAATAGTACTAAGGAAGGAGGTACCAGGCAACTCGAAAAGAGCTACCTTACCAGGCTTCTACGACAGGGACATGCAAGCGATTTCACCAGACGCGCAATTGATAGGACCTTATGTGAGAGCCGCCGTTTGACGACACGAGTGGTGGTTATGGTGGGGAGGGGCAATAAGGGTGGGAAGGCACAACTGTGCTAGAAGGGTATTTAGGTCAAGTTGGCCGACCGGGAGTCCGACCGGGAGATCTTCCTTTCGACATCAATCAATACCACACTTGCTTCCATCCTTACTACCAATGGATCTCTCTAGGTGCAGGCACCAGTTACTGTACTGTCACAATGCAGCTCCACTTGCATTCAGATAGTGCATCGCGATAGAACCCGTGTTTCCACAGGGTTTATAAAAGGCCCGTCAAGTAGGTATATCAAGAAGAAAAGTACGTGCCGAAATTTAGCTGCGAAATAACAAGATCATGCATGGTCATCATCACGTTCTGGCCTTGCCAGCGTCGTACAGGGCCTGGATATCCGCCTTCCACTGGTCCTCGTCCAGGCGGATCAGCCTCCTGTCGTAGGTCATGAACCCGTTGACCTCGCCCTCGACGTCGGTCGTCTGCGTGTAGACGGCCGCCGAGCACGCGTACAGCTCGATCTGATCCCGCAGCTCCCGCAGCAGCTCGTGCCCGCGGTAGTTGTAGGCCTCGAGCGTCTCGTCCAGCTCGTATGTCTGGTTCACCGCGTTGATCGACTGCGGGACGTTCCACGCGTGCTCGATCGACACGTTGTGCCCGAGGCCGCCAAACTCTCCCTGGATCGCAATGCGCTTGGGGTCGTAGGGCGTCGACTGGATCGAGTAGAAGGGCGTGCCACACTGCGGGTTGGCGTAGTGGTGATTGTCGTGGAAGTCGCCGGCGCCGTGGTCGTGCCAGCCCGTCACGGCGTCTACCAACCGCGTGGGGTCGATGGCCTTGACCCGGTCAGTCAGGCCAAATTCGGGGTAGTCGCCTTCGGTGATCTGGCCCCATCCCTCGTTGTAAATGACCTGGAAATATCTTGGTTAACCTGCTGTTTATCTGTCGTGGTCTTTGCAGCGCTGCTTACCCAGGTGAAGATGCTCGGGAAATTCTTGTGCTGCTGAACAAGGACCTCAAGCTGACGACCGAACTCCTCCTGTTGCGCCGCATTGGGAGTTACCTGCTTGAGGGCAGGCATGTCCTGAATTACCAGCAGGCCCATCTGGTCGCAGGCCTGGTAGAACAGGTCCGGCTCTACCTTGATCTGCGGGGCTGTCAGCTTCCGGGTCGTTATAAACTAGCGCCAAGATAATGGACTCACGTGTTTCCTGACCATGTTCAGGCCCATTCTCTTGAGGACCTTCAGGTCATACACCATAGCCTCCCGGTTGGGCGGGGTCATGATTCCATCGGGCCACCATCCCTGGTCGAGGGTGCCGAAGATGAACTCGAACTTGCCGTTCACCAGCGGGCGCTGGATGCCCTTCACCTCACCAGTGGAAATAGTGCGAAAACCACTGGAGGCTCGGTCAGCTTCGCCCAATCACGCGACATGACTCATATAGGGGGGGCCAGGGGGCCTGCGTAACTCACGTGTAGCTGTTCACCTTGTCGTCTCCCAGCTCGACCGTGATGTTGTATAGGGTGGGTTCGGACGGCGACCACAGTTTGGGATCGTCGACCGAGAAGACAAAGTTCTTGTTGGCGCTGCCCTCGTGCGAAGCGACCTTCTTGCCGCCGTCGTCAATCACCGAGATGGTCAACTTGTCGGACGAGTCGGCGTTGGAAGTCCAGACGGTGACGTTCACTTGGGATTCATTAGCACGTGGGGGCTCTTTTCTGCGGGGCGCCCGGATCCGTCGTCCAACGCACCTTCACCGTCCATGTTCGCGGCAATGTCCAGCTGGCTGACGTGGTTGGCCGCCACGGGCTCGATCCACACGGACTGCCAGATGCCCGTGCAGGGGGTGTAGAAAATGTGCGACGGGTGGGCGGTCTGCTTGCCAACGGGGATGACATAGGGGTCCGCCTGTCGCTTGTGTCAGCACGAATATCCTCATGACGGTGTGATTGCGCCCAATCGCCAACTCACGTCTGTGGGATCGAACACAAACACCTGCCTATTGGATGGGTCAGCAAACGTGCGCAGAGACGGGCGGGCGGCTCCACAACTTACACTGTGTTCTTGCCTCCTTTCAGCAGGTCTGTCACGTCGAGGCTGAATCGATAGTAGCCACCGCGGTGGAAGCCGGCCTTCTTGCCGTTGACAAACACGGTTGCCTCGTAGTCGACAGCGTCAAAGTTGATCATGATGCGCTCCTTGTCGCCGTCCCACCCCTCGGGGACTTCAAAGTCTGTTCCGAACCACGCGTGCGTGATGTTCTGTTCCATGACGCCGGACAGCCCGCTCTCGAGGCACGAGGGCACGAGGACATCACGGGTAAGGGCATCCAGGGCCGGGGGGTTGGCGGCGTCGCCGTCAGCGGCCGCCTCGAACTTCCACACGCCATTCAGGCTTTGCCACTTGGACCGCTGGAGCTGGGGTCGAGGATATTCGGGCCAAGGGTCGGTGCCGACCTTGTGCGTCCAGTCGGTGGTCAACGGGGGGGTCTTGACCTCATAGGCGGTTGTGAGTTGGCCCAGAAAGGGCACGGCCAGCCCAAGGAGAGTGCCTGAACGCATGTTTACACACTGGAGCTGAGGACGGCGGGTAGAGACACGCGAAGGTTCTCAGAGCGTAGAGACAGGAGACTGGAGAGCTGGCAGTGGCCGGAGGAGGGGAATTAAGTATCCCTTATACGAATGTGATAGACATGCCGGTGTGGGGGGGGGACGTCAGAGCTGGGCAGTGCCCACCGGGGGCTGGCTCATTTCGATCAGATTCATGTTTGCTCTCCACGGGTGATCTGTTTACCTGCTCGCACAACATGTGGCCCATCCGGACGCTACCCAAGAAGAAGCCAAGCTACCAAGAAAGCAGCCTTGGCTCCTATGCGAGTGAGGTGGCGTGCCACCACGCGCCTCCGGCACCCTAGCCGATGAAGCTTGCGAACCCCGGCCGGTCGGGAGGACAGGCGGGCCACCGCCCGGTTGGAGCGCGCGTAGAGTGGTGCTTTATCATGCGCGGTCAGGAGCGGCATTGTGAACCAAGGCCGCCCGTACCTGAGCCAGGCTCCAGCCCAGAGTGGCGTGAGTGGGGAGGGTGGATGGAGCGGGAACCCGCCGTCCCCGCCATTTAGCAATATGCAGGCATTCCCCAGAAGGCTGTGGGTGGAGTGGGCAGCGGCGGCTTGACCTGGCTGAGCACGACGACCCACCCCTGAGCGAGAGACACGCGGGAATAGGACACACACACACATACTCGTACACACAGATGTCTCATTATGAGCTGTTGGTGAGCCGGGAATGCATAATCTCGTCCCCTTTTTGTGTGTGCTGCTATTGCTGGCATGTACCTCTCACGAGAATCCGGAAGGGGGGGGGGAGGGGAGGTTCAGTCTTCCCCAGCGAAGAGGAGCCTCTCGAGGCTGCACACGCGTTTGGGAGAGGGCGGACGTCCAGCTTTCTCCCAACCATCAAATCAAGCCTCTCACGAGGGGAGCTCCCAGTTGAAGCCTTGAGGGCAGTGTGGCAGTCCCTCCGGATAAGGATACACTGCTGGCTAACCAAGACTGACCAAAAGGTCCGTCCGTCCTCGGGTCGAGCGGGCGTATGCCAAGCTGGGGCAATGCCGTGACAGGATCGCAAGCACGAGTCGTCACTGGGCGGCCGAGGGATCGACCTAGGCTGACTCTGCGGGCCTCGTTGGGACACCAAACGGCTTGACCGTTCGCTCGATCGACTAATCACGGAGTCCGCCGCGCTGTCGCGGCACAACATGCCGGGCTTGGACGAGGTCAAGATGGGCGGGCTCTTGGCACATGTTCACAGCCACGTGCACGTACTCGACGGGAGGGGCTGTGGGCGTCGGCGGCCGCGGGGGGGGGGGGCTGGCCCGGTACTCGTACTTGGCTGGCTGGCTGCCCTCAAGTAATGCGCACCTCTCGGCACAAGCCAGACCGCCGCTCCCTCCGGCTGTAGCGGTCGGTGGTGATGACTCTGGGCTGCATGCATGTTGATGAGCAGCTGCAAGTGACCGTCGTGATGCAAGCTTGGCTGGCGGGCACATGACCAAGGCGACTGGGCGTGTCCAGCTGCAGGGACAGCTAGCTCGCTGAGGTCTGCTGCTCTCCCGGGACGTCGGGTGGTTGGTTCTCTGTGTATCTGTCTGTCTCCTTGCTCGTGCGAGGGGCGCCGGGTATCGATCGTCACCAGGCACTGCTGAGCTACGAGTACTCCGTACGAGTGAGTACTCGCGGCCGTGGGCTCGGCGCGCCGACCGAAGGGCAGCAAGCAGCAGGGTACTCGTGCCCAATGCAGGGCATGGCAGGGGTCGTCGACAAGATGGCGATCTGCGTCATTCAATCAGACCAAGGCTAGCCAGCATCGGGGTCAACCCGGCGAGGGTCGCATTCTCGTTGGGCGGCGGCGAAAGAAAGCGGATGACGGGGGCATCTACTCGTAGCGTACCTAAGCGCATACTCCGCACGAGTACGAGTATTCATTCGGTCGCACGCTTTGTTTGTTCGTGCTTGGTTGCGTTGCGTTGCGTTGCGTTGCACGAGATCGAGCACAGCAAGCAGCGCAGGCGGTGGAGCCCCCCCTCCCCCACCTCCGAGGCAGCAGACAGGCAGACAGACAGCATCGTGAACGAGGCCAAAGCAGAGGCCGGACGACCCGGACTTGCTCGTACGTAGGTAATGATGGGTCATCATCACCCTAACGCGCGCGCGCAGACGTGAATGACACGTTACGTGCGTCGTTATGTCCGTGACAGGCCAAGGCCATGCGTGCGAGAAGACCAAGGGACCACTGCTATTTTGGTGATCGATCCCTTTCGATCCCTCTTTTTTTATTTATTTATCTGGCCAAGGCATAGGCAGCACGGAACGGACCAAGGCCAGCCGCACGCATTCGCCGCCTCCTGGTCTGCGCTCGTTCGAGATTGACTGGCAAGATCAGCTGGCATCGTCCCGACTGTTCTGTGGAGAGGGAGGGGGGTCTGCATGTCTGCGCGCCGGTAGATTAAGTATGCAAGCAAGATGGTCTGTTGTGAGTACGACATGAGTATGCCAATTAATGAAAACCACCAAGTATGTACCTAGTGTTAACAAGCTCCATGTAAGGGGAATTGACGAGAATATCAAGCTACCTGCCTGCCGTCCCTGGGTGCAATGTCGAGGCACAGAACCCCATCGGACACGAGTGAGAGTACTCGCCGGTCGGCACAGCATGTGCCGATGTTGTGAGATTCCACGGCAGCCGAGGCTGAGAATCCTCGTCAGGGCGTCTTGGCAGCTCGACGTCTGGTGTTAGCCGGTCTCCCTCGTCAATACCTTCTTTCTCGCGGGCGGGAAGCGCGCGCTCACGTGCAAGAAGCCAGACCAGATTGGAAGTTGCGGGTGGCGCGCACCCACGAGTCGAATTCGGGTAGCCGGGCCCGACCGGGGATAACAGAAGGGGCCCATGTTCCTTTCGTTATTTCGGGGGCACGCACACATCAGGAGAGCATTCATGTGAAGCATTGATTTCTTGATTCTCGCCGATTTCTGCATACTACTTCCAGTATTAGGTACCTGAGTACCTACATGTTCTTATCCTAGCAATCGTGCACAGATCTGAGCATTCAGGTCATATACTCAGCTGGCACCACTTCGGGCGGACAAGACTGCGTCGATCCCTTCTTGATACATAAGGCAAGTTAGACCCTAGGTTCTCCTGCGATGCTAACCGTACCTGGATCCGTCATCTTGGGTCCATGCTGTGTCATAGACTTGCGAGTACGCATGGTAGACTGACTGACTGACTAACTATCTACTGCGAATACGCCAGAGGATCACCAAGTGGCTCGGGTTAAAGCCCTGTAGGGTCCGGACAGACCACTGCGCTGACACGATGTAAGGGCACGAGTACAAGTATCCAGGGCGAAAGTACCTAATCCATCCGTGCATATACGCAGCTGCGGTACCATGACGCATCTTGGCCAGCACTACCCAACGGCCATTACTCGGTCACTCCCGCGGCCGCTAGGTACCTAACGCAGTCCCTACCCGTAGCGAGGTCGTCTCCTGCCGGCTGGCGAGTGATGAGTGCCATGGGTTGGCGCACGTCACTCGCTGACGGCAACAAGGTCGTGCAACCGACTCGCGAGGGTCGGCGCTCGCTCACGTGGGCCACGATGATCCATCTCCACCCAGGTCGTCGGTTGGGTCCCTGATAAGCCTCCCCACGATCCCCCGCAACCGCCCCCAGCGCCCCCAGCGCCCCCAGCGCCGACGTGGCTTGGCTACCACCCTTCGGCAATTCGCGCCCCTCAGCGAACACCACCACCACGACTACCTCCGCCACCACCATGTCCATGTCGAAGTATGTCGAGGCATGTCAAGTCATGGCATGTCCGTCCGCTCGTCCGCTCATCCGCCGCTGCGGGTTAGGCTGTCAATAGTCGGTCCTTCTCGCCGCCGCCGCAGTAGCAGCGCCCACCTCGTCTGCTGCCCCGACCATGGTCACCACCACCACCACCACCACCACCAAGTCACGCGTCGGCGGCGGGGCACGCTCGTTCGTCGTAGTCGACAATGCTAGCACGACACTGCTCCCTTGGCACCGCCCATGATTCGCCCTTCCCACCGGCCGCTGCACTGCAGGCAGCTCTCTCCCCCAAAGCCAAGCCGCGGGCAAGGCTCAGCTCCGGGTCATGACAACGTTACCCCAGCTTCCATTACCTCGTGGTCCGCCTCTTCCCCCCTTTCTTCTGCCTCCGCCCGCCAGCCAGCCCGCCGTGCCACGATCGGTCGGTGCGCACATGCTGCCTGCGTGCGACGCGACTTCGGAGCTCCGTCCAACCCTAAGCAGGGTGACCCAACCCGACGGCGTCGTATGACGTGGGTGTCCGCCCTCTGTCGCATCCTCCGCGCGGCGACATACTCGCACGGCTTATCGGGTCTTCCCTGTGCACTGGGTGTACGATGGACCGGGTCCGATGGAGCAAGCCGAGAGCAGCGTACCTAGCTTCTCCCTCCTCATGCCAGCCTGGTCCAGTATCCGCTCTCTTTGGGAGCCAATATGATCCGTGCCGGTGTGCACTGGCGCTGGAGAGATGTCCTTTCCCTCTCGGACATTCGGTGGGTTGTGGCGTTGGCACAGGTTTCACGAAAGTCTGAAAATCGACAACACGGAGCTGTGCGGCTTCCGGGCCCGTACTTGCGCGCACTATTCGCCTCCCGGGAAAGACGCAAGGGGGCTGAAGCGGCTTGGTGGCTGAACCGTGTCTCAATATTCGATTCTGTCGCTGGGGTTGACCGGGTGATTCGGCAGAAACCCTTCAGCGTCATCCTCGGTTTCTCTTCGTTGGGCGACAGCTGCTTCTATACTAACAGAGCATTATCCGATTCACTTCGACGCACGCAGCGTATCGGGCGGTGTTCGGTCCAATGCGTCTTGAAAACGCTGGGCTCATTGTTCGGGTCACATGGCTGTTGAAATACGCCCTGGCTTTGAACTCAATCTACGATTGACTCTCGGGCATCTGGGGCTATCTCATGCCCCTGACCATCTTCAGCCAGCTCCATTGCCCGGTCGGGCATTAAACTCACATGGAGCCCGCGGCCGTTCCCTGCTCGGGGATATATCCCACCGTGGTTCCGTCAAAACAGACAGATACACACACTCTCTCTCTCACTCACGCTGAGATTGGCTGCCTTTGATCTCGGCTCCTACTGAGAGGCCCCCTTCTGACAATCTACGATCGGAGACAGCCATGTGGCTTTGTGATTCTTTGTGAGACCTCCGGCAGTTGCCAATCAGTCAGGTCCATCTGTTGCCATGGTCAACAATATGTATCACACGCGGCTACCAACCAATCTCTCCATGGTCGTAGCGCGAGATCCCTTCGCGACGTGTAGGAGGCATTGTTCCCCGTCAACGGGACCCCCCCTCCCCACACCCAATGCCTGCGAAAACAAACCAGGCACCGAGACAGATCATCAGCCATGTCCAGGCGTGCCCACAGGTCTCGGGTGTGCAAGTTAGTGAGCACTGATGGGGTAGCTGGTCAAGCCAACCCGGTATCCTGGGAGGCCAACCAACAGCATGAGAGCGACAGCATTGCGTCATGGGTGTTGAGGTACCGGTCCTGCGGACGCCTCTGCATCGAGGAGGGTCTCCGTAGCACTGAGCGACACCCGGACGCATGAGATACGGACGTGTGTATGCGACAGGCTGCTGGCCAGGGCAGGTGTGCCGACTGCTCGGTGCAGGACTGATCTGATCTACCACAGGCGTTCCAGTGGCCGGGCAGCCCTGTTTCTTCCTTTTTGAGCAACAGTCATTCTGGAAGAGAGTGCAAGCAAATCTCCGACTAATTCTGGGGAGTGACTCGTGGTGTTGCTTGCGCGTCGTGGCACCGTCGAACGAACCAGCGACCGTGGTGAAACGTGATTGACTCGCCGTCCTCTTGTCTAGTTCTTCTGCAGGAGCCTCACAGCGAGGCTTCTCGTCTTTTGCTTGCCAGATACTGCTGGTATATATCTCACGGGGATCCTCGCTCAGCAGTTCGGTGATTAGATGGGTTGTAGACGACGACGCCGCCTTTCGCAGTCTTAATCCACCCGGGCGTGGAAGTCGTCGGCAGTGACTTACAATTGGCAGCCCTGAACTTTGGCCGCCTGGCGGATGGATGGAATAGCCCGTCTTTCCCCTGCAACCGTCCGCAGGCGACATCCTGCGCTCGTGAAACACCGCCGTTGGACTTGATAGAGTCATGCTGCTTGACAATGAGTCCACCTCGTTCGATTTCAAGGCATAGTCACCATTCAGGGACAGATTTGACTCGTGCTGATACAGCACGATGATGCCACGACAGGTCGAGCTGCGTAGAGCAAAGAAAGACAGGAGGCTGGTGATTGATTATAAGTATGTCTTGTGTTCAGCCCGGTATCCTATGCTTTTCCACACATTTCATCTACCATCTCTTCAATAGGGAAAACATCAGCACACATATTTGCTCTCACTGCCCCGGAGTCTTTCGAAAACCACATCAGCAACGTCGTCAACTCAGGCCTCATAACCGCACCCACTTCGGCACCATGTACAGCTCGTCCCTCGTCTGCTCTTTGTCGACCCTGGGCTTCCTCGCCGGCTTCGGACTTTGTTTACCTACGGCAGGCTCATCCGTACAGGCCCGCTCATTGACGGGCGACCTCACGTTCTACACCCCTGGTCTCGGCTCATGCGGGAAGTCCAACTCGGAGGGCGACAACGTCGTCGCCTTATCAGAGTCCCAGTTCAGCGGTAATGGGGTGTGTAACAAGGAGATCATGATCCACGTGGGCAACAAGTCGGCCAAGGCGACAGTGGCGGATAAGTGCCCTGGTTGCAAGAGTGGCTCCATAGATGTCTCCCCATCTGTCTTCAAGCAGCTCGCAGACGAGTCACAAGGAAGGGTGAAAGTGACTGTAAGTATTCCCCTTCTTCATCCCCGGAGCTCGGCCTTGGGTGCATTCGCTCGGTAGCCCGCAACGGTGACGATGCGCCGCTTCCCCGCGGAAGGCACACATTCGATTGACCTGGTCTTCTCCCGCTGCCTTCTCAAGACACAGGCATGAACATAGCTGACTATTGTTTACTGCAGTGGGAGTTTCTTTGAGTCCAGTCCCGGGGACTGTCTTCTGGGAAACTCGCCGGTCTATTGACTTGGTCAATGGGCAGGACCCATGTCGATATACACAGAGCTTGGGGGTGGGCTTAGGCCAGGGACCACCGCAGGATCGGGGTCATGTGTGCAACGCCTATGTGTCACTGCATTGCCCCAGGGAAGGGCTACGCCTGAATGCAATATGTAAGCCACAGCTGCGGGACCGGATGGCGACTGGGCATTGCGACATGAAAATGACAGATACATGTGTTTTACTGTATGCTGTCTCACCACCGAGCAGCTGATAGTGAGAATGCACCAACGGCGCGGCCGGACCCGTGCCAGTAATGGTTACTTGAGGGTTGAATGTAGTCATGCGGGATCATCGCCAAAGGTTCGTCCCAAATGGCTCTTCAGACTCCCTTCAGCGGTATCACTGCTCCACTGGTCCAGCGGTTCCCAGACTTCAATGGACACCAGACACAATGTCCGACACGGACACCGGTTACTGTAGTTGGCCAAATTTGTGCATAGAGTAGCGGGCATGTTGATGATGACTTGACTCCGGAGCTCAATCGCACAGCGACGCGGGCGCAGTAGCTGTGACGTTGCAGCCATAGTCAAGTGCATTAAAAGCGGAGTAGTCGGGATATCGAGTTAGCAGCCAAAGCTTTCTAGGAAATGCCAGCATGTGTATCTGTCAGGTGCCCTGGCGAATAAGTGTGCCGATCGTAGAGCCGACTGTGTGATTATATTCCCCATATGCATCGGGCCAAATGGGAATGCGAGGGCGCCCGCTGGTGATTTGGGATGCCCACAAGGCCCCGCCGACCATATTAGATGACCGCTAGCCAAACTCACGCTCGTGAAACTCTCCATCGGCCTTTTCAATAGCAGGTGCTTCAGTTAATAAAGTTCTGTCTGCCGCATCCTTCATGAGGCAGAGCAGTGGCCATGCTGGTTGGCCTCCCCGTTGACTGAGATAGTGAATTTCCGCGTGAATTAGACCTCACAGCAAACAAATGTTTATGTTACCCAACAGCAGTCAGCGCAGCAGCAATCCATGCAGCAGCGAGAGCCGCAGAGACCTGCGAAGAGCAGCAAGGGGAGAGGCCAGCCTAAGCCCCTCAACGCCATCAGGGCAAGAGACAACCAGGGAGCATTCAATTACCAGGACCTGCTTGAGTTCACCATGGTTAAGCTGTTACTCGCAGACGCTCTGCAGATCGGCCTAGACTTGGATCGAAACCTTAGAGACAGGTCTGTTCGTTCTTCCAGCAAGAGTGTCACGGGTTTAGCATATGAAATGACGAGACATGTGTATTTAAGAGGTTTTATAGGGAACTCTCGTACCCTAAGCCTTAACTTTTAGAGTCTTACTTAATATAGCCGTAAAAGTAAGGCGAGTAAAAGGAGGGTAATTTAAAGTGATAAGGCTTTTTTAAGATAAACCCGGTTTAAGTAATATACTTAAACTTATTAAATAAGCTTAAGCCTTTTATATATACCCCCCTTTTATCCCGTGCCGGTGTCCGGGCCGCGCCGTTAGCGTAATAGCCGTTAACGCGCTTTATATATTATTAAAATAAAAGGGTGTTTTAAACTTACTTTTTTAATTATACTTAACCTTTATTATTATATTATATCAAAATAAGGAAAACACCCTTTAACACGCCCTTTTTACTTATTTCCTTTTTTTATAATAATATTATTTTCATTATAAGTATTACTTTAAAATCCGTTTTTTATTTATTAATATTACTTTATTTATAATTATAATTAACTTATTATTTAAATATTTATAAATATTATGATATTATAATATAATATAATTAAAGCCATTTATATATAATTATATTAATAATATCTTAACTTTTATTTAACTTTTTTAACGATATATATACGTATAAGCTACGCTTATTTACTTTTATAAAGTATAAATTAATTTTACTTTATAAATATATTACTTTTTCCTTTAATTACACTTAATATATATATATTATATTATTATAATTTTCATTTTTATTATTATTACTTATTATTTATAATTATAAATACTTTAAACCTTAAAAAGAGTTAAAGAGCCGGTTATTTAATTATATTAAACACTTAAAACACTTTAAGAATGTGAGACTTAACGGTGGCCTTATCGAATTTATTAACTTTTACTTTAAGTTTAAATTGTAATTAAAAGAGCCTTTAAAATCTTAAAAGTATATTATATAAAAAGAATTAAAAAAATCGTTATTTAATAAAGACTTTTTAAAAAGCGATAAAAACGTTAATAATTTAATGAAAAAGCTTTAAGCTTTAAAAGAAAAAGTAAGGTTTATAATTTAAATTAAAAGTAAGGATTAAAATAACCTTAATATATGTAAAGACTTACCTTACTTTTAATTAAATATTAACTTAAATATAAACTTAAATTAAGTATATAACTTTATATATAACTTATTTAATATAAGCTTTACTTTTAATAAATAAAAGTCTTAAATTAAAAAGTGTAAGATTAATTTTTTAATTTACTTTAAAAGTTTTAATAAATAGTTAATAAAGTGCTTTTTATATTAAAAAAGATAAATTATATTTATAAGGGTATTTAATAAGCTTATACTTAATTTATATTTAACTTAAAAAAAGCTTAACTTTAAAAGGATTAAGCTTAATATTAAAAATAAACTTATACTTTAATTTATAACTTTACTTATATTTATATTAATATTTCCGTTTAATTTAAAAAAGCTTTATAATTATTAAATTAAGATTTATAAGCTTTTAATTAATATTTAATTAATTGAAAGGCTTAAATAAAGACCTACCTTAATAAAGAATAAGTTTAATATTTTTTTAAAAAAGCTATAAGACCTTTATAATATAACCTTTTTAATTATTTTATAAAGTTATTAAAGACTTAAAACGTTAAAATAAATATTATTATATAACGATAAGAATTAATAATAATAATAATAAATAAAGTTAAAGTAATAATTATAAAGATAATATTACTTTATAATTAAAATAAGCTTAAAGTAAGGTCGATTTAAAAGGGAACGTTTAACACGCTTTATAAAAATTTTTTAAAGATATTTAACTTTATATATCTTAACCTTAAATAAATATTTAATAATAAAATAAAATAATAAATGTTTATTAATTATATATTATAAATATGAATAATTAAGTTATATTAAATTAAAATACCCTTATTTTTAAGTAAGAAAAGTATAAAAAATACAATAAGTAATATTATAATTTTTACACTTTACCCGGCCTTTTTATAAATATTTTAACTTAATTTATATCTTATATATTATTAGAATATTATCGTATTATTAATAAGTTAAAATATATTTTGATTTTAATATTTATAAGAAAGTTAACTTAATTAATTAAGAGTTTATTATTTAATATAAGCTTAATAATGTCTTATTATAAGTCATACCTTTTTAAGTAATAAGGATAATAACACTTCTAACTTATAAGGCTTATTAAGTCCTTTTTTTTAAATAAATAAGTAAAAAGAGACTCGTAAATTATATAAGCCTTATATAATAATTAATTAATAGATCATTAAGCGGAAGCTTAATATTAAATATATATAAATTGTTCTCTTTAAATATAAAAGCATTAATATAAGGAAAGCTTCTTAAAACGTAATATAAGTAAGCTAAATAAGTTTAATAAAGTAAGATTACGTTATAATTTTATAATAAGTGATTAAAGTATGTTCTTTAAATTTAATATACTCTTAAGTTTATAAAATTAAATAAGGCTTTAATTCTCTTCACGATAAGTCTTTATAATAATTTATAATTGATTTCAAGAAATTATTACCACCTTTTAAAATTTAATAATATAAATTATTAATTTAAAGTTTATATAAAGTACCTTAAATTAATGATTTTAAATGAAAAATTCGATAAGCTTATATGAATTTAAATTATTATTAATTAATAAGGTTAATAATAAGTTAACTCGACTCCGATTTATATGAATCCGGATTCATATAAATCAAATTCACGTGAATCCGGATTTATATAAATCAAATTCACGTGAATCCGGATTTATATAAGTTACTTACCTTATTAATCTAAAGTAACTTACGTGAATTTAAGTTATCTATAAGTTAACTCACGGATTCACTTATTTAAATTTAATTAATAATATAACTAATATTAAGTTCAAATTAAACTTAAATTAAGTAATATAAATATTATTAATTAAACCTTATTTCCGTTTTTAGTACAAACTTAAAATTACATTTATTATAATTATTTTTTATTAATAATTATTATTTCAATAATAATTTATTTTAAAAAACGTCTTTTTATTTTTTTTTATATTACTTTTATACATGATCTTACATATATTTACATTATTTAAATCCGTGAGTTAATTTATAAGTAACTTAAAGTAACTTATATAAATCAATAAGCTAATTTAAAGTAACTTAAATTTACATGAATCAATAAAATCACTGATTCAAAGTGATTCACGTGAGTTACTTATAAATTAACTTAAGATTTATGATTTATAATATTAACCTTATTAAAGAAGCCTTTATTTTAAAGATATATAAGCATTCTTTCGGTAAAGTAATATAGAGTTTGTCTTATAATTTAATAAACGATTTAACGGATATTTTAAATATACTCTTTAAATACTTTAAATTAAATATTAATTAACTTCGTCAAAAAAGACACTTTCACATTTAACAAATTTAGCATTTCGTTTAACATACATTAATACCGGTTTTAACTTTAAAACCGTATTAATTATTTTATAAGTTAAATCTTAACGAATCACGTTATCTTTCTTAATTAAGAAAACAATATTTTCAAAGGTTAATTAAGTAATAATTATTAATAATAATAAATTAAGGCTTATAAATAGGAATTTTTGTTTTGATAAAGTTATCCGGAACTTTGTTTCTCTCTTTATTTTTGTTTATTGCTTTAATAAGCTGTCGATTAACCTGGAAAGTATATTATATAATAATACTGATTCGATGAACTCGGTTAATTAAATCTATTTTAATAATAAGTTAATTCAAGGGTAAATTAATAAGTAAAGAACAATAAACCTACTCCCGAATAATATTAAACTCTTTATTCAAAATTGTATAAATTCCTTGTTTATTTCGGTAATATAAAGAATAATAAAGTTAATATAACGAATTAACTCTTTATTATTATCGTTGTTTAATAAATAACTTTTTAATATTATTCAAATAATAATATTAATTATATAAGAATAATAACGTATATCATTATTAAACTTTTTTACTGTTTCGTTTTCGTGTTTCACTTTAAAAGCTTCCACGAAAATATCGTTATTATTAGCGTTATCTTAAGTAATATTATAAAAGTTATCATAAATAAGTTAATAATTTCTTAAATCATTAAAGTTAATTATTAAAAAATAAGTAATAAGTTAATAACACATCTTAACACATTTTCTTAATATAATAATACTAAGAACAATGGTGATATTAATTTAAATTTCTTTTAAATATTAAATACGGTATAAGCGGTATGTATATTAATAACGCCTATTAAGTTAAAAATCAAGTTCAATTCGCCATTAATATAACAATAAATAATACTTAAATATAAAGTATTCGTATTAAACTTTTAAATATTAATAATTCAAGAAAGCTTTTTAAAGTCATTAATATAAGAGTTTAAATCGTTATTATCAGTTAATAATATAAACGTTATTAATAATCGTAATATAGAGTATTTTTCTATAAGTTATATCGATTAATAACCGGTGGGATCTTATTATTAATTTATTAAGTTAATAAATTATTAAATAAGTTTAATTTAAATTAATCTTAAACTTACGTTTTTAAGTAACTTTATAAGCTATTAAAGAGCTTCGAGCTTATAATATTAAAGAATAAACCATTATTAATTGAAAACAATAATATTTTTAAATAAAACTCGTTTTCGTTAAATTCTTTATAAGAAGTATTTATTTAAATTAAACTCATTTTTGGTTCGTTATATAAAAAAAGATTACTATAAGTATATTAAGTTTGCTTGTCTTATTAATATTGAAAGTAAGTAAGTAAATAATCAACTAATTAAAGTAAATAATTACTTAATATATAGGCTTTTAACTTACCTAGTTCTTTAGGTTTTCCTGTTTTCTTATTATAAGCAGTATCGGGATACTTAATATTATAATATAGTTCATAATTCGAAAAACGGGATTTTCGTTTCGAATTATATTGATCGTTTTATAATTACACTTATTATCGTTAATTTATAATGATAAAGTAAAGTGAAAATAATGTATTAAATAAAGTAATAAGCGAATATTAAGTGTAATAATAAAGAAAGTAAAAAAAAAGTAATAAAGAAAGTAAAAAAGACAGTAATAAACAAAGTAATAAAGGAAGTAATAAACAAAGTAATAAATAAACTTATATAATATAATACCGAGGAATACAAAATTGTTAAGTAAAAACGTAAGCTTAAAGAGACCATATTTAAAATATAAAGAGATTCGCATAAAAGAGATAAAGTGAAGTTAATTTATCTCTCTTTATCATTGAATTAACGAAAACGAGGTAAAAAAGTGTTTAAAACGTTAATAAATATTTTTTCATTAATGAATAACTCGGTAACGTCCGGTTTAAAAGTAAGCAAGTTAAATATTTTAAGTAATAAACATAAAATAAAAGGATAAAAAGAATAATTAAGTAATATAAAAGTATAATATTATATAATATAAAGTATAATATTATATAATATAAAAGTATAATATTATATAATATAAAAGTATAATATATATATAATATAAGTATAATATTATATAATAAAGATTACTTAATATATTACTTTATTAAGTAAGTAATTCTTAAAATAAAAAAGAAAGCATGGTCTATATATTACGATTATAAGTTAAGATATATTAATATTTTACTCAAAATACTATATTATTAAACTAAACACTATAATTAAAAGGAAAGAGCAAAAAGAAATAAAATAGGTTAAAAAGAAAAAGAGATAAGACATAAAATGAATAACCGAAAAAGGGTAAACACGAATAATATAGGTTATTGAAAAAATTGAAGTTATACACTTATTATAATTTATTATTTTTAATAATAAAGAAAAGTAGTTATGTTTAATTTTCTCTTTTCTTTATTCTCTTTTACTTATATCTTATTATCACTTTACGGTTTATTGCCTGTTTACTTATTAAAGTAAAATACTCATTTTTATTAATATCGGCACTGTTCTTATCTTATTTTGTAATAAAATAATTCACCTTTATTTAAAATTATAATATTTAAAGTTAACGTGAGTATTTTTCTTTTTTCTTTTCTTTACTCTGAATTATCAACTTATATGAATTACGATATTACGATTCGCGATTTACGATTACTTTCCCTTTTAATACAATGCTTAGTATATAATATACGTTTTTTACACGAAAAAAGTACTTTAAGTGAGTTGTGTATTCATTTCCTTATGAAGCTAACTTATAAGGCTTTCTAATATTAGAGTTATTGATTTATTATAAAGATTTAATATAAAGGGCTATTAAAAAAACCGTTTTTTAACACGGAGTTCGGTATTTAAGTATTACTTTAAATAAGTCTTATATTCCTTGAATTCTTTATTAAGTTAAGTTTTATATTAATGTAAATAGACCTATATATATATATATATAAAGTATAGGTAATAATTAAGATTAAGCTTTAATATCTTGTATTAAGAAGTATGTGTTTTCTTCCTTTTTTTATATATAATTTAACGGAGCTTTTTATATTAATTTTCAAATTTCTTCATTTTCTTAAAGAATAATTTATAAAAAATAATTTTATCATACGTAAAAATATCATAATATCTTAAGATATATAATATCCTTAATTTAATGTAAATTTACTTATTTAATATTTAAGATCATAAATTTAATATGAATCCGTGAGTTAATTTATAAGTAACTTAAATCTATATAAGTTACTTTAAATTAATAAAGTAAGTAGCTTACATGAATCTGAAATCATATAAATCCGGTTTTTACGTGAATCTGATTTATATAAATCTGAATTAATAAGGTGAATAACTCACGTGAATTTGGATTTACTTAAATCGGATGAATCTGAATTAATAGGGTGAGTAACTTATATGAATCTAAGTTACTTTGAGTTACTTATGAATTAACTCACGGATTCACTTATTTAATTTTAATTAATAAAATAATTAACTTTAAGCTTAATTTTAACTTAAACTTATTATTTGAAATTTTTATAGCTTTAATTTGTTTTACTTATCAATATAAGTTAAGAACTAGATTTTTATTAATTAAATTTAAAAATTAATTATTATATTAATAATAAATTATTTAAAATTATACCTTATTTAAACTTTTTATACTTTATTTATGGTTTTTATACTTCAAGTATGCATTTTTTAAATCCGTGAGTTAATTTATAAGTAATTCAGATTCATATAAGTTACTTTAAATCAGTAAGGTGAGTAACTCAATGAATCTGAATTAAGGGGGTGAGTAACTCACATGAATCCGGATTCATGTGAATCGGATTCGAGTTAACTCAATATTAACCCTGGTTTTAAGTGACTCACGTGGACTCACTGCTTACTTGAAAGTAACTTTAAACTACCTGAATTACTTACTTGCTTTATTAATTAAAACCTACGTTAAAAAATAAAATCATTGATTGAAAGTAACTCAAGTGAGTTATTTGTAAGTTAACTTATGCTTTATAATTTATATTATTCACGTTAATAATAACTGATTTATTTATCTTTATAAAACTAAGTTTATTTAATTTTTTAATGACTCTTTAAAATAACACCGTTAAAGGTTTTAAAAAGATTTATATTTACTTATAACTTAAGTTATAAATAGCTGAAAGTAATTTACGTGACTTATAAAGCTAATTTAAAGAACATTAAACTTACGTGTGTTATTATGTTTATTAATTTTATAATTTAAGCTTACGTTCACAGTTATATCACGGACTTATAAGTATAAGATAACTTAGATAAGCTATTTATTTAGTTAACCTTATGCTATTAATATATTTTAAAATCTCCGCTTTAAAGCGGATATAATAATATCGGTAATAACCAGGGTTAGTATTATAAATCATAAATCTTTAATTGATTTATAAGTAACTCACGTGAATCACTCTGAATCAATGATTTTATTGATTTAAATAAATCTAAATTAGTAAAGTGAGTAACTCACGTGAATCTAAGTTACTCTGAATCCGTTTACTGATCCATGTGAGTTACTTTAAGTTATTTATAAGTTGATTCACGGATTTAAAATTTTTGACTTATAAATTTCTACAAAGTTTACTTTAAAATAAGTTATAAAATATAATAGGTTAAAGTAAGTAAAATTAAGTTTTATAAGTAAAATTAAGTATTATGAGTAGAGAAAAGTATATTAAGTATATTAAATTATTTTAAATAAATTAATTTTAATGAAACAAAGGAAATTAAACTTAATAAAGTGAATTATATTAAGTAACTTAAATTATAAAGTAAATTAAGTTCTAATAAATAGAATAATATATTAAGTAAGATTAAGTAAGATAGATCGTATTGAATAAGATTAATTAAGTTAATATAAGCGAATCACTTTATATAAAGCGAACTATATTAAGTATAATAAGTTAAGTTATTAAAATGAGTAAAACGAATTAGGTTAAATAAAACGAGAAATATTAAATTGAATAGGTTATATTAAGTAAAATGATATAAGCTAATAATAATAAGTAAAACCGAATTAAATTATAATAATATAATATTAAATATTATTAAACATATATAAGTCCGTAATTTAAAACTTAATTAATATTAAGTATTATCTTTTATATATAAGTTTATAAGTTAAAACTTATTTTATATTAAATATTATTAATTATATATAAACTTATAAGTTCATACTTATTTAATATTAATATTATTAATTATATATAAATCCGTGAGTTGATTCATAAGTAACTTAAATTCATATAAGTTACTCTGAATGAATAAGGTGAGTAACTCACATGAATCCGGATTCACGTGAATCTAATTCACATGAATCTGAATCAAAGGAGTGAGTAACTCACATGAATCCGGATTCACATAAATCGGATTCGAGTTAACTCATTATTAACCCTGGTAATAACGCTTAGAATAACCTTTAATTTACTTTTTAAAGCTTAATCTTTTATAATTTTCATTATCGTTATTCCTTATAATTAAGGTATAAATATGTATATTTTAGCTGAAAGTGTTTTTTAAACGAAATAAAAAACATATTAATATTAGTTGATTCACGTGACTCATAAATTAACGTAAGTTGATTTCAAAGAGTTGAAATATATATAACTATTTAATTTCTCAACTCACCGAACTTATTAAAACTTAACATTATTAGAAAATAAATCTTTATTCTTATTTATTTATACTTTTTTAAAGTTAAGCTTTTAAATTAATTCCCTTTTTATTAAAGTGTAAATTTATAAGCTATTTTTAACTTCTTCATTTAATATTACTTTAATAAAGGGTTTCAAACTCGATAGCATTAAAGTTAAACGATAAACATATTAAACACCTTTTTAATCTTCTTTAAGTCTTATTTAAAAACGTAAAAATTATAAGCCTTTTTAGCATTATTGGTTTTTTTAATAACTTTATATAATATTTTTTATAATAATCTTAATCTTAATATTAAAAGTAAAGATAATGATATATTAAGCTTAATAATTATTCTCTTTAATTATATATAAAAATATTATTATTTAAAAGTATAAAAGTGGTTTATCCGTGCTTTACGTATTTAAAAGTTAATATTAATTAAAAATCTTTTAATTTTAAGTACGATTGTAAAGATATTTATTATACTTTCTCTTAAACGTTTAATGAAATAAATATAAGTTAAACGTATGAATTTAATAATAGTACGATACTTATTATTAAGGTCAATATTATGAATAATAAATCTTAAATTAAATTATAAGTAATTCCCGTAAGTTACTTTGAATCAATAACTTTCCTGATTCATATAAGTTCAAGTTACTTCAAACTGGCTATTAACCTATGTAGGTTACTTCAAGTTATTTATAAATTAACTCACGAATTGAAAATTTTAAACTTAATGAAAACTTTTAAGATTTTATAAGAACAAATGTGTGAAAAGTAGGCTTTTAATAACATTTCTTCTCTTATTATAAATAAGATGAGTTACTATAGTACTCACATAAAGTATAAATGTAATTAAAAACTGGTAATATCTTTATTTCAAGTCAATATAAATTAATATAAGTTAAATTAAGCTTAAGTCACATTAATATAATAATTTAAAAAAATTCCGTGTATTAAGTTAATTCATAAGTAACTTAAACTCACGTGTATCACTTTAAATCAATGTAGTTAATAACTTAATGATTTCAAATCAAGGGGGTGAATAACTCACGTGATTCCGGACTTATATAAATCGGATTCGAGTTCACTTATTATTAGGCTTACTTATAAGTTAGCTCACGGATTAAAGAATTACATGTTTTAATATAATAATAATATGAAAGGTATAAAAAGAGACATTTATAAAATACCCTACTACTTTCAATTCATTGTAAGATGTTTTAACTTAAGTTTACACTGAATAATAAAATGAGTGAAAGCTGGTAAAGTTATTATATATTAGAATAAGTCTGGTTTAAGCTTTATGAAAGTTATTTCAATAAATAAAATTTAATAAGTTCAGTCTATAAGTTAACATATAAATAACTCAAACTTATTTAAGCTACTTTAAATTAAAAGCGTGAGTAGATTAAGTGAATCTGAATTGAGGGGTGAGTAACTCACGTGAATTATTATTTATAACTCACGTGGATTAATATCTCGAGTTCACTTATTATTAACACTGCTTATATGGAATCTAAATTTTATAAGTTATTTTGAATTAACATACGAGTAATATATATAAGTCCGTACTCACGTAGGTTAAATAAATAAAACTTATTAATAACCTTAAAACAATGATCTTTAAGCTACGGCGGACTTATAAGAATTATAATCATTCACGTTATTATTAAGGTTAATAAGAAAGAGTATTAATTAAGTACGGGACTTTAAACCGAGTTGTTTTTAACTTAAACTTTAACTTAAAGTAAAACTATTATAACACGCTTATATATAAGGTCTTAATACTTAAGTATTATATGTAATGATTCATCTTTATAATAATTAAATAAGCTACACGTAAAGGTATACGAGTCACGGTTAAAACTAGATTTTTTATGACTTAATTAATTAAACGATAAGTTATTAAAAGAGAGGTATTAAACTTTATAGTATTATACACAGCTTATAAGGTTAAAAATATAGATCATGGATCCTAAGTTAGTTTTTAAGTAACTTAAGTGGGCAACTTTATATTAATGATCTTATTGGTTTATATATATTTAAATAAATGAAATAAGTAATTCACGTGAAAATAAGCTACCTTATAATAACGTATTAATTCATATAGCCTACTTTAAGTTATTAATAAGTTCACTTATAAATTCAACTTCCTTTCTTTTAAGTCCTTATATAACTTACTTTAAACTTGGTAGATAATATTAATAAGAAAGTTTATCTTAAAATAAAACAAAATTTGATTTATTAATTAATTTAATCTTAATAGATTAAGTTATATTAAATAGGATAAGTTATATTAAGCTAACTAAATCATATTAAGTGGAATAAACTATGTTAAGTAGAATAAGTTATATTAAGTAAACCGGGTTACGTTCTGATAAAACAGATTATATTGGCTTTAATGAGTTATATTAAGTATAACGAATCTCATAAAATAAAATAGATTAATCTAAGTAAAACAAATCTATATTAAATAGAACGTGAATTCATCTTTCGAATATCAAGTTTTATTAATAATATACAAGTTCACGCGTGAGACATCTTTTATATAGTTTAAAACTTACATTCTAAAATAGTAACTTTGAATTATATAAATCCAGACTCGTATAAATTTAACTTATACAAATTTAAATCTTAGGAATGAGTAATTAACGTGAGTTTATATAATTCACGTTAATGAATTCGAGTTAACTTATTTATTATCTTGCTTATTAATATTCATGAATAATACGTTTTAAATATGGTTAATAAAAGCTTAGCTGGATTTGATTTTTATTTATTATTGACTTACGTCAGTTATTAATCTTTTTCATTTATATTTATAGAAATCAAATTTTTTAAATCCGGATTTATATAAGTTAAAGTTAATATTATGAATTATAAGTTTTAAGTTAACTAGTAAATAACTCACGTAAGTCATTTTAAAGCAGCATTTACTTAACTTACGTGAGTTCTTTTAAGTTACTTATAAGTTATTTTATAGATTTGAAACATATTTATTTATATATAAAAGTAAAATAAAAGGTAGAAAAGTTAACGTTTTTAAATGATTTATTATTAAAATAATAACTGTTAAATAAAAGAAATTGAATTAAATCCAGCTTTAAGCTTATATTAAGAGAAAAAGTAATTTTAACTTATTACCTTCTTTATTATTTAGCGTTACAATTCAGCTTAATATTAGCTATATTTTTAATTAAAGTTAAATAAATGAGTCCGTGAATTAACTTATAAATATCTCAGACTCACGTGAGTTACTTTAAATTAAGGTGGTAAGTAACTAACGTAAGTTAACTCACGTGAATCTGAATTAAAGGCCTATGTAACCTACGTGAGTTAACTGAAATTGCCTTATTTTAAATCTTAATATGAGTTACTTACTTTATTTATTTAAAGTAATTTACGTGAGTTTAAGTTATTTATAAATTAAATTACGATTATATATTTTAAAATTAAATGAAATTGATAATAGTAATGTGAAGCTATAAAAAGCGTAAAGTAATAAAGCTTTTTAAAAATAAAACATTTCAAGATAAAGGTTATTAAATATATACTTAATACTTAATTAGCTTAATCAAACTTAATTACTCAAATAATGAAAATAAAATAAATTTTTTAAAGTATTTCATTAATATAATAATGGAAAAGCTTTTGTAACTAATTATAAGTATATCTCTTATATTGATAACATAAAGTTTATTAACTCTTTTATAAGCAAGGTTAATATTATAAATTATGAATCGTAAGTTAAATTACAGGGTTAATAATAAGTTAACTCGAATCCGATTTATATAAATTCGGATTCATATAAATCTAACTCACGTGAATCCCGATTCATGTGAGTTACTCACTTAACTGATTTAAAGTAACTCACATGAATCTGAGTTACTTATAAATCAACTCACGGATTAATTATATTTAATTTTAATGAAAATAATTTTCTTATAAGCGTAATTTTATATTAAACTAATTATGAATAATATAATTAATTAAACTTACTTTATATCTTAATATAAAAACAAACTTTAAGCTTTAAATTAAATTTATTTAATTTTAAATTTTTATAATATATAATTAAAAAAATATGTTAATTCTATACTTATTTATACTGCTTTTATATATAAAATTGCTTTTCTTAAATCCGTGAATCGATTTGTAAGTAACTTAAAGTAACTTAAATTCACGTGAGTTACTCACGTTACTAATTTAGATTCATGTGAATTAGTAAAATCATTGATTTAAAATGATTCACGTGAGTTACTTATAAATCAACTTAAGATTCATGATTTATAATCAGGGTTAATAATGTAAATCATGAGTTTTAAGTTAACTTATAAGCAGGGTTAATAATGAGTTAACTCGACTCCGATTCATATAAATCCGGACTTATATGAGTTACTCACACCCTTAATTCAGATTCATGTGAATCAGATTCACGTGAATCCGGATTCATGTGAGTTACTCACCTTACTGATTTAAAGTAACTTATATGAATTTGAGTTACTCATGAATTAACTCACGGATTCATATATTATTAATAATATTTAATATTAAATAAGTATTAACTTATAGATTTATATATGATTTATATATAATAAATAAATAAGATGTTAAATAAGTATTAACTTACGGATTTATATATAATTAAGGATATTAAATATTAAATAATTATTAACTTACAAAATTATATTTAATTAATAATACTGAAATATAAATAAATATTAAATTACGTATTTATATATGTTTAATATTATTTAATATTATATCAGTATTACTTAACTCGTCTTACTTATTATTATTAAGTTAATTCGCTTTACTTAACATAACTTATTTAATTTAACTTAATATATTTCACTTAATTTAAGAACTTAATTTATTTCACTTAAAACATTATTTTATTTTATAACCTATTTTACTTTACATAATTTATGGTATTAAACTTAATTTAACTTACTTTACTTAAATTATTTGACTTTCCTTAAATTTTTTAATTAATATAATTTATTTTACTTTATATATCTTTTTTAACTTTTAATACTTAATTTAACTTTATATACTTTATTTTCCTTGCTTTAATTAATTATATTAAATAACTTACTTTAAAGTAAACTTTATAAAAAAATTTAAGTTAAAAATTTTAAATCCGTGAATCGATTCATGAATAACTTAGAGTAACTCACATGAATCAGTAAGCTGATTTAAAGTAACTTAGATTCATATGAATCACTCACTTTACCGATTCAGATTCATATAAATCAGATTCACGTGAATCCGAATTCACGTGAATCAGTAAAATCACTGATTTAGAGTGATTCACGTGAGTTACTTATAGATCGATTTAAGATTCATAATTCACATTACCAACCCTGGTTATAAGTCACTCACGTGAGTTACTTTAAATCAGTGATTTTACTGATTTATGTAAGTTAATAACTCACGTGAGTTAACTCATATAAGTCTTAAGTTACTTTAACTTAAGTTATTAACTTATATAAGTTATTATAAGTTACTTATAAGTTAACTCACGAATTTAAAAAATGCATATTTATATATAAAAGCAATATAAAAGGTATAAAAGAGGACGTATTCAAAATATTATAATATTTAAATAATAAATTAAAATTAAAATTAAAATTAATTAATAAAATGTAATTTTAAGTTTCTACTAAAAAAGAAGTGACTTTAAATTATTCAAAATTATCTTTTTTAATTTAAGTTTAAATTAAGCTTAATATTAATTATCTTATTAATTAAATTTAAATTAATAAATCCGTGAGTTAACTCATGAGTAACTCAGATTCACGTGAGTTACTTTAAATCAAAATGGTGAGTAACTCACGTGAGTTAACTTATATGAATCTGAATTAAGAGGGTCAGTAACTTACGTGAGTTAATAACTCATGTGAGTTAACTCGAGTCAACTTATTACCAACCCTGTTTATAATACCAACCTTATTAAATTATAAATAACTTACGTGAGTTATTTTGCATTAATAGAATTATTGGTTTATATAAATTTAACTTACTTTGAATCAGATTATAAACTTATATAAGTTACTTTAAGTTCTTAATAAAATAACTTATAGGTTTAAAACTTTAAACTTAACAGGATTTTAAGTAACTTTACTTACTTAAAGGAGGGTAAACAAGGTTATTATCATGAATCATAAATTATAACTTAACTTATAAGTAACTTACGTGAATCATTTTAAATCAGTGATTTTACTGATTCACGTGAATCTAATTTGCTTTAAATCAGCTTATTAGCTCACGTGAGTTACTTTAACATACTTATAAGTCAACTCACGGATTGGAAAAATGCATAATTTTATATATAAAAGTATCATAAAAGATACACAAAGCGACGTTTATTAAAAGTTTATTATTAAAATAATAATTATAAATTAAATTTAATTATAAAGATTTAACTTTTAAGTTTATATTATAAAGTGAAGTACTTTAATAATGATAAATTTCAAATTAAGTAATATAAGTTTTAATTAAGCTTTAAAATAATTTTCTTATTAAATAAAATTAAATAAGTGAATCCGTGAGTTAACTTATAAGTAACTTAAACTCACCTAAGTCACTTTAAATTAAAAAGGGGAGTAACTTATATAAGCCCGGATTCACGTGCATCAGATTCATAGAAATCGGATTCGAGTTAAATGGATATTAACCTTTAATATTAAAGAGAATATTATAATAATTAAAATAGAAGAAAGATATAAAATATCCTATAAAACTAGGTTTCAAAAGTTCTGAATAAAGAATTTAATCAAATAAAAGTTCATAATATAATTTGAAGTTAATTAAGCTTCGAATAAAGCTATTCAGAAATTAAGAAACTAAGTAATATTATATAATTTAAATCCGTGAGTGAATTTGTAAGTAACTTAAATGTATATAAGTTACTTAAAGTGAATAAAGTCAGTACTTTACATAAACTAGGATTCCATATAAAGCCGGATTTAAATATAAACGGACTCACGTGAGTTAACTCGAGTTGAATTATTATTACCCTTGTTTATAAGTATTATTATTAAACATAATATAAATACGCTTACTGTTTTCAATCCGTGTAAGCTTATTTTTCTTAATATAAGTAAGCTTTTTAAAGTTGAAGTTAATATATTTAATATTTTAAGTATAACTAAACCCTTGCACTTAATATAAAAACGTTTAATCGATTTATATAAGAGAGTTTATTAAGTTAAACAGAAGTAAACTTATAAGTTTTAATCTAAAAAAAATTATTAATATATATAGTTTAATTAAATTAAATATAAGTAAGTCTACTTTAATAACTTTATACTTAAATTATTAATATTATTTGTATAAGACTTATCTAACTTATATAAATTGTTTTTCTTTACAATCTACTAAAGATAAGTAAGAAGATTCCGTTAAGTTCGAAGTTTTAAACCCGAGAGTTAACTTATAAATAATTTAAAGTATCTTATATAAATGAATAAGCTGATTTAAAGTGATTATAACTCACGTGAGTTACTTACTTTATTAATTTACACTTACGTGAATTAATAACAGTATTAATATAAAGTATTTAACGTAAGTGAGTTGCTTATAAGTTAATATTAAACTCATAACTTATTATATTTACTATGACTTTAAGGTTACTATAAATTAACTTACGAATTCAAATTTATCAACTTAATAAAGTTTTAAGGAGTTTTTAAGCAGGGTTCGTAATGAGTTAACTCGAGTTAACTCACGTGAATCATTAACTTACCTGAGTTACTCACTATCTTGATTCAGATTCATTAGGTTACTCACCTTATTAATTCAGAGTAACTCACGTGAATCTGAGTTACTGATGAGTTAACTCACGACTTTAAGAAATATATATTAATGTATAAAAGTAGTATAAAAAGCATAAAAAGTGATGTTTTTAAATTAATATATTATTAAAACAATAATTAAAAATTAAAATAATTTATAATAATTTAAATATTAAGTTTAAAACAAGGAATTAAGTTAATTAAAGATAATTAAATAACTTAAAGTTTATTTAAGTTAAAGATAAGCTTAATATTAGTTATTATACTAAATAAAATTGAATAAGTGAATCAGTGAGTTAACTTATGCGTATCTCAGAGTAACTCACATAAATCAGTGGGCTGATTCAAAGTAACTCAGATTCACGTGAATCAGTAACTTTATTAATTTAAAGTGATTCACGTGAGTTACTTATGAGCTAACTTAAGATTTATGATTCACAATATCAACCCTGTTTTTAAGAGGATCAAAAAGATAGATTTTATAAATAAAACTTAAGTAATTCAGTGAAAAAATAACTTATAAGTAACAATTTAATTTAAGGGTATATAAAATATAAATAAAAAGAATACGCTTAAATGAAAAAGTTTTTAAACTTCTTTTATATATTTAAAGAAATCTTTTAATATAATGATAATAATAACTTTAATTTATTAAAACATAATATACTTTATTATAATTCTATCTCATTTATATTATATTCTCGATATTATTTATAAGTAACATATTCGAGCTATATATAATAAAGTAGCCTTAATGTTTTATAAACTTAACTTTATATTATTTAATAATTAGTTATTGATCTATTTATAAGAAGTTCATTAAATATGCTTTTTCTAAGTATATGTGCTATAAATTATAAAGACGTATTTTACTTTTAATGAACTTATTTTAAAAACTGTTATTTCTCTATATAATTAAGTTTGAAGTATTGAAAAGTAAAGAACATTGATTGCTTTTAATTTATAAATCTATAAGCTAACTTATAAGTAGCTCGGATCTATATTCATGAATTTTATTATGAAAAGATAAAAGATTTAAATTTAAAAGGCAAGTAAGGTACAAAAAAAGTGACTTTAAATAAAAAAACTAAGTAACTTACGTGGATCCTGATTTATATAAGTTAACTTAAATAAGTCGAGATTAAGTATATAAACAACTTACGTGAGTTAATAACTCATGTAAGTTAACTCGAGGTGACTTATTTTAAGCCGTATTACTTTTAATCTTTTAAAAGTAAAAACAATATAATTTAAAGCATATAAGACTTACATTAAAACGAGCTTTAATCTTTAAAGCAATCGGTATTTTATAGTAATATAATACATATAATAAGTATTATTATTAAAATTCCATAATGATTTTATAAATATTCGTAAAATTAATTATTATTTTTAAGTTAATATTAAAAAACATAAATCTTAAGATTAATTTATAAATAGCTCACGTGTCTTACTTTTAATCAGTGATTTCATTAATGCACTGATTTATTTATACTACTCCGAGCTATCTATAAGCCAACTTATAGATTTAAATGCTCAGTCTTTATAAGTATTTATTAAACTGTTAAAGTAAACTATATATAAGAGGAACTTCTTAATAAACGTACTTTTAATAACCAAGAAAACCTTTATTATAAACAAGGTTTAAACTCAGTTTACATAATAAGTTACTGAAAATTAATGATGTCACTTAAAGGTTTTTAAAATGAAATTAATGAAATAAGAAACTAATATAAATAGATACGTTAATTTGTTTTAAATAAGGTAAATCCACGAGTTAACTAATAAAGAGGTAAAATACACGAGACTGAATTTAAATCAATAAAGTAAGTGACTTATATAGATCCGGACTTTGATTCATTTAATTTATATAAATTAAAACTAAAAGAGGGAGTAAGTAGCTTATATAAGTTAATTCATTATAAGCCTTACTTATTTTTATGATAAGTTTTTCACTTATTATATAACATTAAATCGTAACAGCCCGCAGCTTTCTTCTTATACCTATTCTACTTTAATTTTAAAAGTAATGTTATTATATTAAAGCACTCTTAAAAGTATTTGCAACGGTTAATTAATAAGTAGAAAATATCTTATAATGAAAAGTATACATCATTCTAATTACGTAAAATTAGATTAATGTAAGCTGCTTAGGTTCTTGAATATAAGATAAGCTATATAAGTTAAAGTTATCAATTCATTTACTTAAGAATTCACGCTTAAATAGTTATATTTATTATTAATTACCTTTAATTATCGTATTATTAACACTGTGATATATAAATAAATCGGCTTAAGTTA
Source organism: Hansfordia pulvinata (assembly GCA_006538405.1). NCBI lineage: Eukaryota > Fungi > Ascomycota > Sordariomycetes > Xylariales > Hansfordia > Hansfordia pulvinata. The sequence continues at coordinate 507,484 of BJKQ01000018.1, forward strand.
CCTTTTTTTTTATTAAGTCTTTCTATTTTCTTTTATGAATCGGAACCCGTTTTTATTAATAAGAGGAAAGATAATAAGTGTGAACAATATTAATTAAAGTTACCTTAAGGTTAACGCAAGGATTCAAAATTTCATATTTAATAAGATTTTCAGGTTATCTTACTAAATTAATATTATATTATAATCAAAGTAAGTAAAATAATAAGCTTATTAAAGAAGCTTTTAAAATACGATGTTTCATATTTATTAAAGCTTATAATAAACAAAATATATATTAAAGGCATAATAAGGTGAGAGAGGCTGAATAATTATAAGCCTTTTCAGCTTAAAAAGCTAAATGTCTCCCTCTGTTTTTAGTAAAAGACTTTTTACTTTATTAATTTTTGAATATTTAATAATCGCCTTTTACGTATTTTAGATATTATATTTATATATATATAAGGTATACTTATAGAGGTATTTAACTTATTTTACTTTATAATAATTTATATCTTTATTAATAAAATAGTTAATGGTATTCTTTATCTTTTACTTATTTTAATCATTTAAGTTTGATATAAGTATTAGATTATACGTATAAACGGCTTAACGCTTTACTTATTAATTTAAAAATACGTTATGAATTTAATTATCATTTCAAGGTAATATAAGCTTATATTCTATATGGCTCTTAAACTTTGAAGTTTATAATAATATTATGTACTTTAATAAAATCTTTTTATATTTTATATAAAAGTTGACGGTTAAAAGGCTATTAATTATCTTTTTTATATTCATAAAAGTCAATGGTTTTTATTATAATACTTTTTCTTTCCGTTATAATACCTTTTATTACTTTTCTTATAAAGGTCGCCGTACACTTAATAACTTTTTTAACTTATCGTTTACTATAAGTATTGATATATTTCTTTTCTTTATAAGCGAGGTTGGAATTAAGTTAACTCGAATTAACTCACGTAAGTTAATAAAATTACTGACTTAGAGAGTAACTCACGTAAGTTACTTATGAGTTAACTCAAAACTCATGATTTACAATTCCAACCCTGTATATTATACAGACTTAAAAAAGTATATATAATAAAATCATGTTAAGTACATTAAAAAGTTAAGTAATAAACTTATATTTAAGTACTTCTAAAGAGATAAAAGATAAATAAGAATAAACCATTTCTTATATAATTCACTAGTAACTACGTTAATAATTAATTTAAGTATTTAAGTCTTTTTAAAAGCATGTTTTATTTTTTATAATACGTTAATACGATTATACATTATAAAGATATTATTATATACCGATTTTATATACTTGCTTTTATATAAGTAAACTATTATTAACCTTTTGAAAATCTTTATAATATAAGCTTAAAACGAATTATTATCATATTTTACTTCATTAAAGGTTAAATCATTATACTTACGTGAGTTACTTGAAATTAATATTAGTTTTAACTTATTTATTTCTTAAACTACTTTAACTTAAGTTTTTAACTTACGTAATTTACTTTATGTTACTTATAATCTTACCTATAAATTTGAATTTTCAAACTTTATAAGACTTTTTAAGATTTATCAGGAAAGTATAAGTAAGACCAATCTTTTTAAGAAAACTTCCTTTAAATGAAATATTAGAATAATACGTACGATATAAAATTAACTTATTAGGTTTAAATCAGGCTTAATACTAAGTAATAAGGTATATTAAAACTGAATATACTACTTTAAAATTATAGGAATTAAAATGAAGTTAATAATAAACTAATAAATTTATCAGAATTAAACTTAATAAATCTAGAAGCTAACTTAAAATCAACTTAAACTCACATTTTTTACTTTAAATTCAAAGGGTGAATAACTCACGTGAGTTAACTCGAGTTAATATATTATTGAGCTTAATTATATATACTTTATCTTATAAGAATAATTATAAATACTTCCTTAATATTATATCTAAAATGAAGCTTAAATACTATATTATAAAGAACTTAAATTTTCTTATAATTTTAATTAAAGAGTTATTATTTTGCCGAGGTTAAATAATTATATAATTGAAACCAAATTCATTTTAACTTTTTTTATTAATACTCTTTTATAAATATTAAGCTTAATTTATAATTTATAATCTTCAAAATCAATTTTACTCTTAAAATTAAATATGTAAGAAAGCAGTAAGTTAAGTATAAAGCAATATTATTTATACTGCTTATAACTCTTTTTTAAAAAACACTATATTAATAAGGTATTTTAATAATAAGCTTTAAATTATTAAAACCATTTTATAAGACTTAATTAAAATGTTTTTTAAATAAAAGATTTTACCTTATAAATAAGTTTATAAGTAACTTAACGTCACTTATAATAATTACTAACTAACTGAAAGTAGCTTAACATTTTAATTTAATAAGGTATAAGAATTATGTTAACTTTTATTAAATACCCTTATATTATTTAATATTCATGCCTTATATTTATAACTTAACTTATCATATATTCCGATTTATTTTATTAAGTTAAAGATTATAAATACTTGCAAATCATTTATAGCTTACACGATCTTATTATGTTTTCATTCTTATGAATAAGGTTATTAATATAAATTAAAAATAAATAAATACCCTATATGTATTTAAGTTACTTTAAATTAGCTTATTAATTTATATGGTTACTTTAAGTTACTTATAAGTTCATTTTTAAATCAAAAAATATATATTAATACATTTAAGAACAATATAAAAAGCATAAGAAAAAGTCTCTTAAATAATATATTTTTAAAATTATTATTATTAATGAAAATTAAATATAAAAAAAGTTAACTTTAAGATTATATAAAAGAGTAAAGTAACTTTAAGTTATTAAACTCACTATTAATTAACTTTAATTCAATTTAAGCTTTATATTAATTATAATGATTTAAATTTAATTAAAGTAAGATATAAAAGTGGTTCGTGTGAAGTTTATAATATAAAGGCTCTTAAAGGGTTAATAACGGGTTACTCGCACGTAAGTAAGTATATAAGGTTAACATATAATAGTATCCTTATAAGTATTCATCGTATTAACGTATTATTAAAAATAAAACGTATATTTTAAAAGAACTCAAATACTTAAATTAATTAATAAAGTAATAAATGATTAAATATATAATAACCCGTTTATATTTATATATTTTTTATTCCTTTATTAGTATTTTGCTTACGATCTCTTATTATCTTATCATCTGTTTATTTAACTTATAATAAGTAAAAGTAAGCCTTACTCTTAAATCACGGTGATTTGTTAAAAGCTTATTTTATTATATAACATGCATTTTATATCTTTATATTTTTTATCGAATATAATTAATTTCATCAATAAGGTTATCATTATAAATTAAAAACTACAAGTTAGCTTATAAGTAACTTATATAAATTACTTTAAATCAGTGATTCTATTTATTTACGTGAATTTAAGTTATTTAAATCAACATATTAATTCATGTGAGTTATCTTAAGCTACTTATAAATTCACTTACGAATCTGAAAAATGCATGATTATATATAAAAGTAATATAACAAGTATAAGAAAAGACGTTTTTCAGAAATGTATTATTAAGATAATAATGATTAATTAAATATAATTTAAAAAAAATCAATCTAAGTTTATATTACTAAGTGAAGTACTTTCAAAATAGACAAGTTTTTATTAATTAATATAAGTTTAAATTAAGCTTTATAAGACTTGCGTTATTAATTGAAATCAAATAAATTAATCCGTAGGTTAACTTATAAGTAACTTAAATTTAAGTTAAATATTTTAATAAATCCGCATTTTTATAAATCGGATTTAGGTTAGCTTATTAAGAACCTTATTAATAAAGGCTTATATAATTATTTATTCATAAGCCTTTTACTTACATTGATATAGCCTGTCTTACCGGATTTATAATCGGGTTAATAATATATTTTCATTATTTTAGTAATAGAAAAAAATTGAATCAAATCCGTGAGTTGAATATAAATCGCTTAAATTTACGTGAGTTACTTTAAGTAAATAAGTTATGTAACTTATACTAATTTAAAGCACCGTGATAACACTTAATTGATTAAGTGTTAATAAGCAGTATTACTTAAAGTTTTGTTTATAATAAACGTTGAATTAAAAGAAGAGTTAAGCTATTTTGAAAAAAATAAGCGGGAACGTTATATATAAAGTGGCATTATTTTAACAATAAGCTTAAATTATAACTTAAATCCCTTAATTAAAATAGAATTTAGATAAAAAAGGAATTAAGCGCTTAATGAAAGAGCGGAAGTGTTTAAGAAGGTACGGGCTAATAAGCGAGAGCTTCTTAAGTATAAACTCTGTAAAAGGAAAGAGGTATAATTATATACTTCATCGACGTAAAGAGCGTGTTTTATTACCTTTTATCCTGGAAAACTCTTAGCTTTTTATTGAGAAGAAGCATGATTAAACGAGAAACCTGCATTCGCTCAATATAAAACCGGATTTATTTAAGTTTAATTCATATAAATCTAAGTTAAGGAAAAAGGTGAGTAACTCACGTAAGGTAAAACTTCACGTGAGTTAACTCGAGTTAACTTATTATAGACCTTGCTTATAAATAAGCTATTTCAAATGATTAACAGCTTTTAAGTGTTACAAAATGGTTCATCTTCTTATTATTAAAGTAAATAGAATTTCGTATCTTTGAAAAGAATTAAAAGCTAATTTAAAAGATTTGTTATTAATATATATTTCAAATAATACATATATAATGGTTTGTACACTTATATAATAAAAAGAACATCAGTTTAACACTTTTCAATTTAATATTAAACTTAAATAAGCATATAAGTTTATAACGCTGAAAGTCTTTAAATATCAGTACGTAATATAGAAATTAACTCTATTTCACGCGAAATACTTAATTTAAAAGCGATAAATAACATAAGATTAACATTATATATAATTGATTAAAGATTTCACTTAAGTTTAATTCTATAAATTTCAAAAATTTTATTATTGTTATTTTTATTATTCTGATTATTTTTATTTTTATTGTCTTTATTATTGTTATTTTCATTATCTTTGTTATTATTATTTTCATTATTTTTATTATTATAATTATTATAAAAAACATTTAAATATTCTTTTATATTAAAAGGCTAAGCACACCGGGTAAGCTTTAAAAATATATTAAATATAATTATCATTATAAACTTCGAGTTTTAATAGCATAAACTTAAAGGCTTCTTAAGCAAATTAAATTCAACGCATATACACAAATTAAAAGATCGTTAAGTGTATTAATTATATTAAAACTAGCCTTTTTCATATTTTATTATTAGATAAAATTAAGGTTACATCGCGTTCTATTATAATTCATATTATAATAAGCTAGTTAAAGCGTAATAATTAACAATGTTTTCAGTGATTTAAGATACTGTTACACCTTACTTCAATCATAAACATAGTTTCATTATTACTTAATAACATATGTAAACTTTCATTTTATAACTTATAATATACATTCGAAAAATAATATTTATATATTTTATAGCTTAATCTTAAAAATGAGTCACTTATAAAATCAATTTATATAAGTTATATTACTTATTATAAGTGTTTCATAATTATTATAATTAATTAACTCGAGTCAACTTACGTGAATTATTAATTCGCGTGAGTTACTTATCACCTTAATTTAAACTTAATAGGTTACTTATCTTATTAATTTAAGATAGTTCACGTAAACTTAAGTTACTTATAAGTTAAGTAACGGACTTAAAGAAAGCAGTTTTAAAATACAAAATCATATTAAGATAAAAAAGTATAACTTATTATTATTATAATAAACAATTGTAGAAACTAGTTCATTAAATCAAACCTTTAATTTATATTAATAATATAGTATATTAAGGTTTTATAAGAGTTTGAACATTTATTTTAAGTTACAATTAAGCTATACCTTTGTTACTTTTTAAATGAAATTAAATTAATCAAACCAGTGAATTAACTTATAAATCTTTTTTGAAAATAATTTTGATTTATGTAAGATACTTACTTTATTGATTTACATTCACGTTAAATAATGACACCTTAAGTTTTAAAGTAAGTGACGTGAGCTACTTATAAGTTAACTTAAGATCCACGATTTATATTATTAACTTTAATCATTAATCTTAATAAATAAATTAAATCGTAAAAATAAATAAAGAGAATTTTTATTTTCTCTTATATTAAAGCTTATATGAAAAGGATATCAGGATTAATCGTGTTTATCTTAATAACCTTGAGTTAATATAATAAATAAATAATTTAAAGCATTTTAATAAATACGAGTGTTTATAAAAGTATGATAAAAGGATAAATAATTTAAGTTTTTGAAAAGTAAGGTCTTATAACGAACCCGGTTATCAAGCCGGTAAGACAAGCCATACTAATGTAAGCGGAAGGATTATGAATTAATAATAATATAAAACAGCGTTTATTTAATTATATACGTAAGAGATTATAAGTGTATAAGATAAAGTTATATAAGTTAATATAAATAACTCGCTTATAATTATATTAAACATATTTAAGAATATAAATAATAAAATCATATTAAATATATTTAAGAATATGAGTAAAAAACTAATAATTAAGTATTAAATAAAGGATAAAAGACATATAAAGATAAATAAGTTCTTATATGTTTAATTATTAATTACCTTGTTAATAAATTTAAGTCTTTAAGTTTTTCTTAAATATGAGTTTTATTTTTAATAATACGTTAATATGATAATAGATTATAAGGATATTATTAGTAACTACGAATTAATTTTATATATTCGCTTTTATATAAATGAATTAGTATTAACTTTTTAAAAGCCTTTATAATATAAACTTAACATAAATTATCTTTATATTTTACTCCCGTAAAGATTAAATCAGTACCGTACGGGGAAAAGGAGCAGGGAGCAAACGATTAAAGAGGCCTGAAATTGTTATGAGGGCTGAAATTGTTGTGCTTTCAAAGTACTGCTGCACACATTTAAGGTGGTAGGGTACATGGGATAAATGGACCAATCAGCTTTTATTAGACCCACTCTATCACCACGCACCTGCCGTTCACACCTGCCTCTTGCCTTATATATGTCAAAAAGAAGAGCTCTTTCCAATTGATTCATTCTGCCATTTAGCTAAGTCGTCTCGCGCGCGTGTATGTGTGATTATAGTAATAACCGTAGCCGTAAAAACGTAGCCGTGAAATCGTAGCCATCCACTATAGCCAGGGTTCAATTCCCACCTGTGCAAGTTTTCTCATCCTTGTTTTTCAGTGAATTGAAGTGCCTAAGTAAGTACCTAGCTCTAGCCAGGTACTCAGGTACAAAAAGCCATCCGCGAAAAAAAGCGGGTGGCTCCATTTTTCCATATCGAATTCCGAGCCACAACGATTTCAGCTATCATAACGATTTCAGATAAAGGAACTTTACCTATACACCAAATCGTTGCGACCCTCTGAAATCGTTGTGGCCACCCTGCATTTCCTAGTACGGTATAAATATATAGTTTTTAAGTTTATAAACGCGAAAATCTTTTAACTTATAAAAGCGTATATTTAATTATTAAAGCCACTTAAATTAAATTAAAATAAGTATTTATAAAGGGGCGGTAAAATCTACGTTAACGGTAATTATTACTACGAGCCCGATTAATAAGTTAATAAGATAGGCTATATTAATATGAGTGAAAAGTTCATAAATTAATAATCGTGTAAGGCTATTTTAGGTTAATTATATATATAAGAAATATGAATTATAAACGTTAAGTCACGTAACGTGATCGCCCGTTAAGATAAGAAGATTATATTAAGCGATTACGATTATAATAAACTATTAAAAGATCGTAATAATATAAAATAAAAACATCGTAAGCCGTTAAGGATATTAATAAAGAAAAAAAAGAAATATAAAGTAATAAGGTTTCTTATATATTCAATTATTTATTACTTTAATAATTGATTTAAGTATTCAAGTTTTTTAAAATAAAAGTAACCCTTTAATAATAATTTATTATTTATTTGATATTTTAATTACTTATTATTTATTGAGTTACTTATTTTTTTAATACACAATCTTTTAAGTGTTTTTTTAAGATATAAATCCTAACCCACTTTTAAATTTTCCTCTAAAAATTTTAAATCGTTAAGTTTAAATTACTTTTATTTTAGTACTTCATATTTATCTGTTAATATCTTTAAGCAATATTCAATTAAAATAATACTATTTTTACCCGGTATCTTTAAGTAATCGGTGATATAAGCGCTTTTAAAGAACTTAATTAAAAAAATAAGAAAAGATTAATAATAATAAAAAGAGTACGATCTTATTAAAAGTAAGTATAAGTAAGTCATTGCTTAACAAGGTTACCATTTTTTAAAAATAATTATAAACTTTATGTTAAGCTTATAAAAACTTTAATAAATATTTATAATAAGCCCGTATTAATTATATTAATATGATAACGAACTTTAAGAAGCTTAATTAATTAAAGTTATATAAATCGTTAAGGGTATTATTAAAGTCTTTTAATTGAATAAACCTTAAATTTACTCCTTTAAAAGCCTTTAATAATACCTTTAAAACCTTTCATAATACATTGAAAAAACTTTAAGGGTTTTAACTTGAATAAAAGTATTCTATTAATTAAATAGATATTTTAATAAAAGAAATTAAGTTATTCACGTTAAGTCGTGTCTTTATATAAAGGCGTTAACTTAATTTAAATGATATTTTATTAAAGCAATTAATAAGCCTTAAAAATAATAATAAGTTAAGGTTAAAAAGTTTTTTACATTTTATACCGGAATTAAGAAACAGCTTATAAGCTGATTTTAAGACTTAAATAAAAGCGATAAGCCGAGAAAGAACTTATTAACCTTTAAAAAAAGACCTTAATATATTTATATATTACAAACCTGTAATATACTCTTATATAACTTTATTAATAAAAGAAAGTAAGATCTTTACGTTTTATTAAAATTAAAGAATAAAGTTAAAGATAAATTAAGTAAGTAGGATATATATTAATAAACCTTATAAAGTATATTAAAAACCGTGATTTATATTGATATTAAACTTTATAAATGATAATATAAAAAAACGGTAATAATTAATAACGCTATAAAATAAAAGTCAATAATATTAAAAAGAAACGAAGCCTTACTTTATCTTTTATAATTAAAATTAAACACTTATAAATATTGATTACGCTTTAAATAATAAGTATAAAAAGACATTTAAGTATTATAATTATAATAAGTTAAGATATATTACTTACGACTATAAAGCACTTAAACGACTTTAAAAAACCTTTAAAAATCAAAGCTATTAAAGAAGCCGTATTACCATTAAAATAAATAGACTCTTATATATAAAAACAGGGGTTATATAAACAATAAAATGTATAACAACTCGGACTTTAACTGAAACGTAAATACCGCCTTTATATCTTTCAAAGAAGATACGGTTAAAATATTATAAATAAAAATAACACGCGTATTGATAAGTAATTATAGTTTGAAAAAAATATATCACTTTTGATAAGTCGTTAATATAATGATATATTTTAAGCCGTGTAATATTATATAGGTAATAACTCTTTTAACGTTATACCCGCTTTATAAAATATGA